>JANHFO010000004.1:124211-135631 GCA_032468095.1 Pareas carinatus
CCAGACCGTTGGAGCCTCATCTCTCCTGGCCCCGACGTTATGGAGGCTGCTTCCCGGCGGCCATTTTCCCGAGGATCTAAACTATTGTTTAGTTTCTGCGTATTTTCCCTCTCTTTCGTTCCACAATCTTTCTACTACCTTCTTCCTACCTTATTCTTACTTTCTTAAACCAGATTCTCTTTCCTCTCTTGGTCATATCCCTGTCTATTTCCTCTTGCTCTTTTTCTTTCTTTCTTTCTTTACTCCTTTCTTCCTTTTCATCCCTTCTTCCTTACTTTGCTAGTTTTTATTCTTTCTATCTTTGTTCTTTCCTTCCTTCTCTTTCTTCTTCACTCCTACCTTACCCCTTCTTACCCTCTATACTTCCTCTTACCTTCCTCTTTCTCTCCTTTCACTCTTCTCATTTTCTCTTCTCCTATCTACCCTTTCTTACCCTTCCTCCTCAGTTGGAAGGAGCAAGGTAGAGACAGAAGACTTAAGTAAGTAAGGTTAAGGAAGGAGAACAGATGTCAATGTTTCTATTCCTCCTTATTGACATTCTTCTTTAATGGAGTTCTGTCTCTTTGTATCAGGCAGAATTCTACTGAGAATTACCACAATCTCACATTTCAGGGCCAGAAGCAAATACTGTCTGTCATATCAGATATATACTAAAATCTAGAATCTTGATAGCATCAGCAGACTGTCTTTTCCAATCTCAGGGCTTTTATTCAGGCCAGCAATTGGTTTCCCTCAGCAGTGGACCACATGGTTTTATTTCTATGAGCTCTTGTCCAGTTCGTAGTACAGGTAGTCTTCAAATTATGACCACAATGGAGCCCCAAATGTCTGTTAAGTGAGACATTTGTTAAGTGAGTTTTGTCCCATTGACTTTGCTTGTCAGAAGGTCACAAAAGGGGATCACATGACCTTGGGAGATTGCAACCACGATAAATACAAGTCAATTGCTAAGCGTCTGAATTTTGATCACGTGATCGTGGGGATGCTGCAAAGGTCGTAATTATGAAAAACGGTCATAAGTCACTTTTTTCAGTGCCGCTGTAACTTTTGAATGGTCACCAAATGAACTGTTGTAAGTCGAGGACCATCTGTATTGCAAATACAGTTTGAAACACCAGCAATTGGTGCTGAGTCCACACATGCATGGGATCATCCCAGTTTTCAGTTTGTTTCATTCAGTACCGTTCTCAGCTGAGGATCAGCTGATGGGTAAAGATCAGGCAATTTTGAGCATGGTTTCTTTCCTGGTCTGCTAAACACACACAGTCCCCAAAGTTGAATTTTTAGTTGCTATCTCAGGAAAAGTCTACAGTAGCTCTCCACCCACAAGCACAGCCCCAAATTTTACTCTCCCCACCCCACTCAGGTTCAGTCTAGATGTTATAGGATTGCAGAACCCATAATTTGTAATTAGCATGGAATACTACAGCATGGAATGCTACAAGAAAAGGGGGAAATAAAAGGAGAGGAGGTTTGGAACTGCCAGATTGGAATCTATGTCATCAAGCATCTGCTCTTACATGGATCAAAGAATGGATCTTACCGAGGAATAAGAGAATATTGTACTTAGAAGGGTATGACCTACAGTTAGGATGGCATGCATTTGTATCGTATGGTAAGACTAAGGTTCATACATATTTCCAAAACCACTATGTAAGAAATGCCTTATATAAGATATGGAAGAAAGTAAAAAATAAAATATATATGAAAATTCCAGAGTGGGTCTCCACAATGGAAGTGTTTGTGAGACCGAGTTTGGTTGATAGGGAAAAAGTTTGGACAAACAAGGACATTTTGGAAACGGAAGGGAAATTGAAATCTAGACTAACTATGGAAAATCAGGGTATGGATCTTACATGGTAGTCATATATACAATTGAAGAATAGATATGATAAAGATGGGAAAACAGAAGAATTTGAGATAGACTTGACAGAATTTGATGACCTGCTGTTGACTAATGATGAGAAACTGATAAAGAAAATGTATAACTTTTTGTTGTTTAGAAGAATGGAGGATGAACAGGTAAAGGAAACAATGATTACATGGGCTAAAATTTTTGGTTATCCTATTAATATTGACAGATGGTGTATTTTATGGGGAAAAAATTTGAGGATGACAAAAGCAGTAACCTATAAAGAAAATTTATATAAGATGTTTTATGGATGGCATATGACACCATTAAAATTGTCCAAAATGTGTGAAGTGTCAGACAGATGTTGGAAGTGCAAAACTGAACAAGGAACATACTACCATATGTGGTGGACGTGTACATATGCAGATAAATACTAGAAAAAGATAGATAAATGGTTACAAGAGATGACTAAAATGCAAATAAATCTTAAACCTGAAATGTATTTGTTAGGTATTGTACCAGAAGATTTTAATAATCATTATTTATATTTTGTTATACACGTACTCACAGCAGCCAGAATTGTTTTTGCACAAAATTGGAAGAATGAAGAATTGATACAAGATGAAGAGATAATTAGAAAAATTCTGGAATGTGCAGAAATGGGCAGACTGACATTATGGCTGAACGATAAAGATGACTCTGTACACTTCAAGACTTGGAATTGTTTTTATAAATGGTTAGACAAGAGTTGGAAGGAGTAGGTGTGGAATCATATTAGTAAATGTGATAAACGTTTTAGATAGCAATAACTTTGAAAGGTACTTCCAGGTGACTGTTTCTTTACTGATTCATAAAACTATGTTGAATTTTTATCTTAATGTCTGTTTTTTCTGTTTGTTGGTATTCTTTATGTTGAAAAAATTAAAATAAATTTTTTTAAAAAAGAAAAGAGGAAAATACAAAACATTTTACATTATATTCGATTTAGTCATCATAAAAAAGAGGCCTCATTATAGAACATGGGTGGGGAAACAAAGTTATTATTGTGCTGTTGACTCTGTGTTTCCCTGGGAATAATATCCAAAAGCCACATGCCAGCAATGAGAAAGGTCAGAACTGGCAACTAAGCAGAATCCGAGAACAATTGCATGATTTCATAGTATTTGCTCTCTTTGCCACATCCTATCTCTAAAGTCTGCAGGAAGAACAAATAAAAGTAAAAATGAACATTCATGAGCTAGCAGTCATGGTCTACAATACTTACAGCAAAGATAGATTTGTGGAAACTGTATTTCTGAAATTTATAGTAAAGGCAAGTTTGTAGCAGTGCTTAAAAAAACATAAAGAGGATTACAACAGCAAATGAATATGTTTTGGATAATGAGAAGGAGTACAGATGTATGAGATCAAAAAAGGCTACATTATGGCAGAAACTGGCCAAGAAAGCAACTCTTCAAAAGAAAGACAATAAGACCAAGGAGCAAACCCAGGAAATGAAACTGACTGCCAGAAACAAAAGAGATGGAAAATATTCTGCATTGCTGGAATACAGAAACAGCTTTGAATCCCTTGCAGAATGAATAATTTCTGAGCTTTCAAGGAAAGGGGACTGCAGAAAGACTGTTTGAATGAGAAAGAGGACTGCAGAAAGGGTTATCTTAATGTCTTAATATGTGTGATTTAGTTGTGGGGCTGCTGTAGGTATTTGACAAAGTGTCTCTGACATTCTGGTAGCAAGCTAGTTGGGTGTCATCTGGACAGCATGACAATAAAGTAACTAGATTGCTGGTTCCAGATTGCTGGTTCCAGGTTGCTGGTACTCAAAGACCGTTCTTCATCAAACTAAAGAAAAGTATTGAGTGTGATGCAGTTTTGAATCATATGCTCTTCAGTATTTTATTAATGAGCAGGGTGAAGGGATAAAAGAAATGACTATCAGATCAGCAGTGATGCAAACTGGGCAGGATAGCCAATACGCTGGAACACAAAATTAAAATTCAAAGCCATATTAGGTTAGTGCAGTGTTTATCAACCTTAACAACTTTAAAGTTGGTGAACTTCGAGTCCCAGAGGTCCCCAGCCAGACGTTGCTGAGAAACATTGGATTGGAGAAATGGCTGAATATAACATTTAACAGTGACAAATACAAATTTCTTCACTTAGGAAGCAAAAAGGAAATGCTTAAGTATAGGATGAGAGATATTTGGCTTAGTAATAGCACCTGGGGAAAAGAATGCCCAGAAGTAATAGTTCCACTCAATAGTATAGTAAAATTCTGGGCACAATACTTTAACTTATTCAGGTAAATTGGAACAGATTCAGAAAAGAGCCACAAGAATGACAGAAAACTAGTGGGGCGGAGTCTTACGGAGGGAGAGGGAAGAAAATTAGAGTGTTCCGTCTATAGAAGAGAGGTTTGAGGGAAGATGTGATAGTGTACCCCAGAAAGAATGTCATACACAAGATGATCATCCCTGGGCTCAGCCAGGCCAAGGTAGAGGGTACGGGATCCACCAAGTTATGGGAAAGGCAGAGAACATTTCTGATTATTAAAAAGGGTTGTCATATCTGCCCTCTGGAATGAGAATTCTACCCCACTCACAGAGATCCCTGATGATGTCAAGGAAGCTATTAAAGCTATTAAAGACCTGCCTATTCTCTCTATTCTCCCAAGCTTTGGGGCAAGGGGATAGCTGAACTCCTGCTGAATGGGAGGTTGGGGTGGCGTACATGTTTGTCTTTAGGACACTTATGATTTCCTCTTTGTGTTTGTGTTTTTTTCTCATTTGTTATTATAAACTGCCCATGGTCACTGGAAGTAGAGCAACCCATGCATGTAATTATTTTTTTAAAGCACAAATAAATACCAATTGATTTTTTAAAAAACTCGTAGCGGTAGGATGCGTTCAGTAGTGGAACCAACTAGCCAGGGAAGTGGTGGATTTCTCTTTCATGTATATATTCACACGGAGTCTAGGCATCCCTCGCTCAGGGATACTTTAATCTGAACTCGTGCACTGAGCAAAGGGCTAGACCTGGTACTTCAAAATTCCCTCCCAACTCCCTATTCTATGAAATTAGGGCATCATAAAACATGAGATAAACCCACACAAGAATGTGTGAGAGAGGAAGCCCACTCTTATTTGAAGAAGATTGCGCTACTGATCAACACATTTCCGTTTAGGAGCAGCTATCTGATTTTTTTTCTCTGACGTCCCTGGTGGATATGGATATCAGATCAGAGCTATTTTACAGCCCTATGCATTTATCCCACTTAAAATAACTTAGTAATCTCATTCATAGTCATAGAACAGAATGTCTCTGTTTCCAGACTTTTGAACTCAGTATGGGCAGCCAGTTCAACCCTTTAAGGCTTGGATAGATTAGATTTTATTGTAAAAAAAATTACTGGGAGATGGCTGGGAATGCAGGAAGGTATACTAAAAGCCACTAGACATAACTGACTCCTCAGTCAGTTTTATTTGCAATAATAGCATTTTTCAATATCTGGAAAATATGATGCCATGAGGCTATTTCTTGATTGCCTTAAAGCTGACTGCTGCAGTCTTCTGTCTCGGAACCATACATTTCAGGAATACGTGGCTGTCAACAAGGGGGATTAGCATGTTGAAAGGAAATGTAGACAATATCTCAAAACCATTCAGCTTCTCAGCCAGAACGCCATTTTCCCCATTTTCTGCTTCTTCTTTGGAATCACCTCAAGTCACTTGCTTTGGATTATGAGGCAGTGTAAACAAAGAACATGTTTGTGACTACCACAACATTCCAGAAACCAGCTTTATCTTTCATTCCAGGCATGTATCCTTACATGACTTTTTAATCCTTTAAAACCAGCGTTCAAAGGGCATCATCTGCAAAGATTTCCCATTTTCTCATTTGAATGTTACCAATTCGTTCTAATGGAGTTTATAATGAACCATTATGCAATTGAACCATTTTACTATTTTCTTGTAGTTGACCATTTTTTGTTGGGAACACAGCTTCAAAATACTTTGCAATTATCTCAGTATCTTACTAACCAGATTTCTGCCAGAAGCATATTCAGCTCTGGATTTGTGCACTGAAGTTCTGCAGAGTCTTTTCATTGTGATGATGCAGCTAATATCATGTCCTTAAAATTGTATTAAGATTTCTTCGTTTCTTTTTTAACCATAGGTGGATTGTCTTCCTCTATGTGCAAAAAATACTTTTTCATAGGTTGTTGGAAGTATTCTGTGTTTATGAAGTTTAAAAAAATGTTTTGCATATGCATAAGAACATTTGAAATAAATATTAGCATGTCGTTCAGATGGTCTCTAAATGTTTCTATCAAATGAGGCACGTCTGGAGAAATGGCACCTTTAGTGATTACTATAGGTGGAGCAGAATACCTGACCCAGAAAGATTCAACTAGTATCTATTTTGTACTCTTTATGGTGCCAGGATATTTTTAATTTGTTTCCAGCTATCTTAGCATTTCAATTTTTAATCTTAATGTTAATATTATAATCTTAATGTTAATATTCATTGTGTTCTATAGTGTTGGTCAATGTGATTTTCCTCTGCTGTTTTTTGTTTTATTTTGTGCATTTGAATTTAGGTCTTAAATTGCATTTAAATTCATGAAAAGTACTTCTGAGAACTTTCTGTTATAATAAGATGAAAAACAATATGAATAGAAAGATACTGTTTAATGAAATATTGGGCATGCTCTCAGCCTAGACTTCTGCTTGACTAAAGATTTTTGGTATAATCTTGTAAAATTATCTTAGCCATACTCAAGGCTCATCCTTGAGTATGAATAGTAGTTGTGCTATTAAAGGAGAACAACATTCTTTAACAACCACATCATAAATTAAAGCAAAAGCATTTTGTCAATCCAGGCTGACGGCATTGTAGGGAACAATTTCAAGGTAAAATCTTTATAACCAATCATATTTCAACTGTCTAGTGATGAAATGTACGGAACAGAATTAAAAATGAAATTGAATTCTGAACTTTATGTAAGGGTCGCTTTGGGATGAGTGCTAGACAGAAGAAAATATTTTGGCTTTCTGGCGATCCAGCTGTAAGTGAGAGTGTACTATTCATCAGACTATAATTTGTCTAAGGAAGTATTCCAGATCCTAATCAATTCAGATGAAGTCTTACTGGACCACATTCAGGTCAACTTCTCATGAAAACTCAATTCACAGGTCTCAGGGGGATACCCTGAACACGATAAGCTTAGTTAACACTGGAATGTTAGCATTTATAAAGGAAAGCTCTCGTGCCACAGCAAAGGATATATAAAGCCTTGAATGGGATGTCTCTACTGTACTGAAAGAATCTTTCAGACCACGTGCACAGCAGCCAATTTACTACCTGGTGCCAATATTGGGATTGGATCTCATCAAATGCTAGCTTTCAAAAACGAGTTTTAATCTGTGTACTGTATATTGTATATGTATGCAGTATGCAGTATGTATATGTATATGTGTATGTGAATGTTATGTGTATGTATGTATGTATACTGTATATTGTATTATACATTACAATACTGTGTATTGTAAGTATCTTACAATAGATGAGGTCTCTGGGATTGTACTCCATAGTTTAAGAGGGGAAAAGTGTTTCTGAAAGTATATTGCAATAATTTCTTGTTTTCTATATTATATCCACTAGCCAAGTGGACAGATAAAGCTAGCCGACTGGCTAAGTGGTAGCAAGGGAAGCCTTGAAAAGGTGCTTTCTCCAACAGCATGCCTGGCTGCAGAACTACTAGGCTCACACAAATGGGCTTTCTGAGACTTATTTGCTGCTAACACCATGCAATTCTGCAGAAATCAAGATGGCAGAAAGCTGTCTTTTCTTTCATGTCTGATCATTCTGTCAGCATTAGGGAAGAAAAGAGAAAAGGAGATACAGTAGTGGCAACAAACAATCTTTCAGAGAATGTTAAAGACTCTGTATTAGATTGACTGACTTTGAACCATGAAGTCAGTGTTTTAGCAACCACATAGATTGTTTAGAGCATGGATGTCAGACCCACTCATTGTGGGCCAGTGCTACTGCTGCCACGGCCGCCAAGGTTTGCCCTCCTCTCTCCCCCACCGTGAACCTCTGGAGATCCCCACCAACTCCACTGTGCTTCCCCGCAATCACTGAGGACATCCCCCACAGACCCGCTGTGAACTCCCCAGACCCCGCTGTGGACCCACGCTGCAAGGCCTCACCGATCCCCCTGCGGCCACCAATGGGTCCCCTGCAGCCGAAGACTCCCTACGAATACCGTTGTCTCCACTTCCAAAAAGTGCCTCGCTCACCGCCATGTCTGGCCCGCAGTCTAGATACAGGCAATCTGTGGGTCGTATCTGGCCCGCCGGCCACCTGTTTCATATATATAGTTAAGAGGTTTCCAAATTTAGGGGAGGAAGCAGCAGGCTTTGGTAAATACTGTGGGGGGGATGCTGCTCTGAAGGATATCCATTCAGAAAATAGCTTCCCTGATGGGCGTGATAAAATAAAACTTACTAAAAACTTACAAACTGGCATGAGGAATCATTTGTCTCTCCTCGGTTCTTTCTACCTATCCCACTAGATCCGACAGAAAAGACACTCTCTATTCCCTTCAAATAAGGAATGCTTTCTTATGAAGCTTCAGAAATATGCTTTTTCTGTTACAGCACCTGACCTCTAGAGCATCATGTGCTCTGGGAATACATTGACCTGGTCAGCCAGCATTGAAGTCCAGCGTGTTCTCTGGGGCTGAGGGTTTGAAAGGCTAGGTGGCCCCGAGAGGTCTTTGTAAATTGTTTTACCTAGGTTTATCCTTGATAACTAGTTTTTATTCTTTGCTGCTTGTTGTTATTAGCATTTTAACATTTTATTAGTTACTCAGAATTGCATTCATGATAAGAAAAATCAATTAAATGACCAAATAAACAAATTGCCATTGTCTTGATAGCATCTTCTTCATTCTGGACAAGTGGAGTTTGACTGTTGCGCCTATCTTTTTTATTTCCTAAGACCTCCTCTGGGGCTTGTGTCAAATCCAAGGACATTCCTGGAAATATAGACGATTCTGAGGCTGTGCTTTTCCCACCTCACCCCAACCCAGGACGGCTGCTTTCTTTTAAATGTTATTTAATACTTCAAGGTGTTTTTTCTTTATGTGTTTTTTTAAGAAGTCCAATTGAGGACTTCTGGTGATTATATGAACAATGAAAAGTTTCTGTATAGGCTTACTTACTTACTTTTACTTCAAAAAAAATAAAACAATAAAACAATGGAGTGTGGTGGCTGCCAGGAAACACTGGTGCTCCAGGGCTTCATGCCTGGAAAATCACCTTTAGTGCTTATTAAGGTTGTCAAACCATTTGTAGCCAGAAAAGGCACCATCACTCCTAAGTTGTAGCTTCTGTTTGACTGGCACAAATGCAAAGCCTGACTTGCATGTGTAAGCATAACCAGTCATATTACAGCGACTCTGCTGAATCCTTTCTCTGACATAGCAAATAAGTATTCTGATAACTGTGATTCTCACACCAGAGGTATGAGGGGATCTTAGCCAAGTATAAAAAGTTAAGAATCCTGCAATGGATGTATATATTATGAGGGATTCATCCTAATGTGAATCACTATATATCACTGACAGGCAAGAAAGTTCCTTCTCCTCCTCCTCCTCCTCCTCCTCCTCCTCCTCCTCCTCCTCCTCCTTCTTCTTCTATAGGAAAGGTAGGATGTTGAATTTTAAGCCGACTGTCCACTTGTTGACTAGTTAGCACATGAACAGTTAAGGTCATTGTCAAAATGTCAGTAGTAAAGATAGTTAAAGGGCATCATGAATCATTTTTTTAAAAGTATTGGAGAGGGATAAATTTGTTGGCTCTGCAGAAGTGCCCTGTATAGAAGAACTGTATCAATTCTAGGAACTGCCCCCAAAATAATTAAACAGATATGACCTCTTCAGCTTTTTGTACATGGCAGAGGGAAGATCATAAGATCATTTCAAATGCGGCATATTTATTGTTTTTTTAAAAGAGCATGCATATTTAAGTAGAACTCATATTCTTTGAGGTCTGTTCAGTGGAAACTCAGAAAAGATATATCATGTGCTGATATATTTATATTTTATTTACTTGACCTTTCATATCCTGATTTTTCAAGCAGTACATATGAAGATAGGATATTTATTCTATAGCAAATATTTGTTTGTGGCTGTAGTCACCAAACACTTGGTGGTTCCTTTGCTCGCAACCTTAACAATTCCAGCTACACCAGTTTTTGAATGCTTTCACTTTTGCCACTCAGAAAATAATGTATTATGACATAAGAACCAAATAGGTTATATCAGATCAAGCCAGTGATCTCTGCAGCACAGTTTTCCAGATACTAACAAGCAAAGAATCTCCAAATATTTGACTAGAAGATTTCTCTAACCTTACTTGGAGATGTTATGGATTGGCACCTATGGAGGTAAACATGTGCTGTACTGCCAAGTTAGTCTTTTGCTTCCAAATGCAACCAGAGAACATCAAGTAATTTATGAGGATGTTTGCCCTAAAACTGCTTTAACAATATGTCCACAAATAGGGCACATTTCATGAAGTTAAAGGATCTGATTTTTTGGTGACAAGTCATTCAAGACAAGCTGAATTTGTACAACAAACCGCAGCTAAGAGGCGCAATGTTCAAGCAAGACAGCAGGAATCCTATGGACATATGAGTCATGTTTTCTCCATCGTACATTCTGTTCATTCTGTCACAATAAACACTATTTGTTTACTGGATTCATAAGAATTAAATAGTGAACAAGAGAAGAAACAAATTCATATTATTAGGTTTTAATAATAAAAAAACATTTCACAATTATTTTATTTCTTTTGTCCCTCAAATTCAATTATCATTTTCAAAGTTTCATACTCTAATATCTTCCAGCCCTTCAAAATTCTCAGCATAAAAACAACAGGAAGTGAATCAGGCTCATAATTTTAGCATTTATGATATTTAATGTTGTAATAGTTGAGCCAATCTCTGCTCCCTCATAACTTCATTTCTCCTTGTGTTTTTGTTATAATGAAACTTTCTGGAGTTAATTTTTATAAGACCAGAGAGAGTTGTAAGAAGCAAAATGTAATTTATATGAAAAAGTCCTTGTTCCTGGGTTTCTGAACAATATTTATTCTATAAACACTATACTTTATTTATTGTCTGGAAGAACATTTTTAAATTTAAAAAAAAACATTCCAGTCCATTGTATCTTGTAAGATGTAACAATTTCAAGTTCATTCATATTGAAAAATAAGTATTTTTCATAGTGGTCTCATCTGTATTCTTAACATAGTTTAATTACCGTAGATAATACTATTGTAGATTGTGATCCAGTCTCAACAAACAGGGAGAATAGAATAGAATTTATTTATTGGTCAAGTATGTTTGGACACACAAGGAATTTTTCTCTGATGTAAATGCTCTTTACTTACATACAGGCTACAATTGACAAACTGTGGTTACAATCATAAGACTATAATTGACAAACAATGGTTACAATCCTATGATACATTCATTATCATAAAGTACATTCATC
>JANHFO010000005.1:0-13260 GCA_032468095.1 Pareas carinatus
TCGGAGTTCTCCTTCGGGGCCGCAGGGTAAAATTTCTCGTCGGGTTCGACGCCGTCATGGCCAGCCAGTCTCAGGGGATCCAGCAGCTGCTGCAGGCCGAGAAGCGCGCCGCCGAGAAGGTGGCCGAGGCCCGCAAGCGTGAGTGGCCGGCCTGGCTGCGGGAGGAGGAAGCGGGGCTCATCCTGAGGGGCTGGGACTACACCACCCATCGCCCTCAGCCCTGGGGGAGGAGGGGGGGGAGGAGACCCAAAGGCTTGCCCGCCCGGGTTGCACGGGAGCGGCAACCCCCAGGGACGCGTCACCCCTTTCCAATTCGCGAAGGGGAGGCTTGGAGGCACTACATGGCCCATCATCCTGCACGGGGAATGGCCACCCGTAGCCTGTCCAGGGGACTTGGGCCGCCTGTTTCACCCACCCCCCCTCTGAGGGTTTTGTCCCAATTCTCGCCGTGGTGGGTGTAGGGAGTGGGTCGGAGGTGTTTGGTTGGACTACACATCCCATCATTCCTTAGGGAGAGGGGGTGGTCTGTGGTCTTTCCAACCCAGATTGCATGGGAGCGGTAATCCCAAAAGGTTGGGCCCCTCCTCACGGCACCCCCCCCCATTAGGGAGGGGAAGGCCTGGAGCCGCTACATATCCCATCATCCTGCACGGAGAATGGCCTCTCCAGAGTCTTTGCACCACCTGTTTCATCCCCCTCGGGGAGTTTCGTCCCCATTCTCTCTGTGGTGGGAGGTTTAGTTGGACTACACCTCCCATCACCCTCAGCCCTTGAGAGCCTTTCCACCCCATCTTGCATGGGAGAGGTCATCCCGAGGGATTGGGTCCCACATCCTCATCATGCCCAGATTTCAGTGAAGCCACTACACGTCCCATCATCTTGGATGGGAATGGCCCTCCGTAGCCTAACCGTCTTAGTTGCTCTTATTTGCAACATCATTACATTAAAGACAACATGCCGTAAACAAAATTATGCGGTTTCATTGAAAATAAAAACAGTAAACAAGGTGATGGATAACATTAGGAGAAGCAAACCTGCCACAAGGCTAACCGTCACCCCGCTGAGCGAAACAGCCTCCCTAAAGCGTGTCCTTCGTTTCTCATTTTCCTAGGTTTTAGTTACCCGGTTTGAAAGGTTTTAAGAACTGCTTTAATTAGGGTCATTTCCTTAATATGTTTTTTTGCTGTCGCTGTAACCTTCCCCTGCAGCTTTTCCTCCAATGGTCAGACTGCAAAACCCTTAATGCTGGTTGAACTTTGCAGAGTTTGACATCCAGCATATCCAGGGCCTCTACAATATATTGAGTCTTTTGATCAAACCCAAATCGTTCAACCATCTCCCCGACCTATTCCCTAGCAAGAGATCTTGGTTTGCATTGTTGATTATTAAGGGAAGCTTCAACCTAAGGAAAGGAGACAAATTGCGAATCTGAGATAAATCCTGCCTTCCTTCGGAGAATAGTTTTTGAATTTGGCTGCGTAACTTACTTGTGTAAAACCGGCTTTAGTTTTGCGGACTTCCTGCGGTCTGCATTAGGTCAGTAGCATACTGATAGTCCCCCAAGATCTATGATGCATTCGCTTTAACTCGATTAAAGCTGAATTGTGACGGTTATGGGGCGTTGTCGTGCTTTCAAGTACCTTGCTGGGATGTCCGTGCTGGGAATTCAGCTTTAAGTAAAACAGCTGCTTTTTAAATGGTATTTTCAGGCTCTACGTTTGCATGGATTTTTAATAACAGCCGTCTCTAGAACCTTCACCTGGCCCGACTTCAAGAAAGGAACTTAAGTCTAGCCAAGAACGATGGAGTCATATCATATCATGGAAATGTTGCATTACTAGGGAAATAATTCTGACTAATGTGCGTCTTCAAAAGTCCCTAGTTAAGGAGCTAGCTAGAGCCAACTGAATGCTCAAAAAACTGGATTGTCTCCAGACATCAGGCTTGGTCTTTCCGATTCTATGGACCAACTTTTCTGGAAAGGATGGACTTCAATATTTACACGATGCATTTCGACCTGAGACCAGAACTAGTTACACCGTAGTAAACTCCTGCCTTTGGAGATTTATGCCACGTAATACTTCTTACTGTTGCAGGTTACAGAAATCCCATCTTGCTTGTGTACCATGAGTATCGCAAGCAAGTGATACTGTTTCCCTGAAAATAAGACCTCACTAGAAAATAAGGTCCTAATGCATCCTTAGGAGCAAAAATTGATATAAGACTCGGTCTTATTTTGGGGGAAACACGGTAGAAGCTGCTGGTGGTGCCCGTGTTCAAGAGTCAAGTGTCTTGGTTACAGAGAAGGTCAGGCTCAACTTTTGTAGACTTCATAAAACATCTCTCCCTGTGTTTCCCTTTGCTATCATCTTCTTCCCAAGACCTATTTTTTCAATATCTAAGCCTGGTCCACAGCCTTGGTCGTCTTCCTCTTCTGGTCCAGCCCCCTGTTCCGACAGGAAACCCTATACCCGTTCAGACCAATGGTTGTTGAATCTCTTCTTAAAAACCCCAGTGTTGGAGCATTCACAACTTCTGGAGGCAGGTTGTTCCATTGCTTAATTGTTCTAGCTCTCCTTTTTCTCCTTCGCTTAGCAACTGTGGCAAGGAAGATCGTAAAGCGGGGCAAAATTCGCTAAACAGCCTCGCTTAAAAAGTTGGAGCTGAATTGGGGGTCGTACATCCGGGTCTTCCTCTGTATATGGGAAACAGAGCAAGCTTTAGAGAGGCTATTTCAGGACACCTTAACACAGGGAAGGAAGAGCTTTGTTTGATGTTTAAAGCCTTTTAGAAAACCTATTCATGATTTCAGCCTGAATTACTTCCAGAATATGACCTGAAATTAATCTCAGAAATGCCACTTTACGGTTTTGGTACCTGAAGATTTCCTTTTTGCTACTGTTTTTTCCTCCAAAAAAACAGGGAAGAACCGGCGACTCAAGCAGGCCAAAGAAGAAGCTCAGGCCGAGATCGAACAGTATCGCTTGCAGAGGGAGAGGGACTTCAGAGCCAAGGAAGCCGCAGTGCGTTAGATTCTGTCTCCCTGTCTTCCTGTCTGTCTGTCAGTCAGGATGGAAATCCAGTTGGGGTGATGGATTCTCTGCGGTGGCTTCACTGCCCCCCCCTGCCTTCCCCCTTGCTCCTTTGAGGCTCAGCCCTTTGGTCTTGCTAACACAGGAAGTCCCCAACTTACAACAGCTTTGTTTAGTGACCATTCAATGTTACAATCAGAAAATGTGACTTATGACCGATTTTCATGCTTACGACCGTTGGTGCATCCCCGGATCAAAATTCAGACGTTTGGCAACTGGTTCATATTTATGACGGTCACAGTGTCCCCGGGTCACGTGATCCCCTTTAGCGACCAACAGAGCCAATGGGGGAAGCCAGATTCACATAATGACCAGGTTACTAGCTTACCAGCTGTGGGGATTCACTTAACAACTGTGGCAAGAAAGGTCGTAAAATGGGGTAAAACTCACTTAACCCACGTCTCGCTTAACAACAGAAATGTTGGGCTCGTAAGTTGAGGACTGCCTGCGATTTTCCTGCTTTGGGTTCCCTCCCCCCCAAATCATCCAATCTCTTTCCTTCTGAAGGGATAAGAATCCAGTCTAGGACTGTTGTGATTAAATTTAAATGAAATGTGATTCAAATTAAACTTAGGCAGTAACGAAAGAGACGATTAAACTTAAATTGATGGTATGAATGTTATGTAATATAGGGAAAGAGATATAAAAACCTTTTAAAACCTATTAGGAGAATGTGGAAGCTTAAAGGATGATTAGGATATATATTTAAACCTTAAGTGTGGAAATTTAACTTAGGAACTGTGATTGTTATTATTCGACTTGCTGGTTTTTTTTAATATTTTTTACATAATTAAGAGAAAAATAGAAGAATATGGAAACTAAACTGATGAATAAGATGTATATTCATATTTTTATTGTTGAAACGTAAATTAGATAATGTGATCGTCTCTATTTCTGTTATGGAGGGAATATTGTGATACTGATATTTTTTATATTTAAGCAATTTTTAAGCGAAAGAATGTGGAAGCTGAGTAATATGTACACCCAAACAGTATGTTTGCTGGAAACTATGTCATTTTAATTAATATGGGGAAAAGATTAAATTTTAACCAGAAGAATTCAGTCTAGGATGTTGAACGCTCAATTGGCTTCTGTAGTTTGGGGAACTGAGGAGGAATAATTATCACATGACTGTGGGTTTTTAAAAAAGGAAGCAAAACCCAGATCCCCCCACCCCCAGCGTGCTTAAACTCTGTGTCACGCAGAAGGATTGGAAGTTCTTGGAATTTAAAAAGTTAACTGGGCGAGCTGATTTTTAAGTGGGTGCCTTGATATGAGTGATTTAATTTTGTCTCCACTTATCTCAGGCACTTGGGTCCCACGGCAGCTCTGCCACCGAGGTGGAGCAGGGAACCCAGGAGAAGATGGCCGTCCTTCAGGAGAACTTCCAGAAGAATCGGGAGGAAGTGCTGAAGAGCTTGCTGAATTTGATCTTCGACATCAAGCCTGAAATCCATTCGAACTATCGGATCAACGGATAGATGAATCTTTTGTCCTTCAGGAAGTATTCAGTGATACCAGCTTTAGCTGCACCCCTTTTTGTAAAGGTGCATAACTTATTCCCAAGAGGTGTAGATTATCTCTTTCTCTTTTCTCCTCCCTTTTTTCATAAAAGCATCTTGGTCTTCCCCCTTTTGTAGCACTTTTGAAGTTTCTATATAGGCTGGTTCTGTGTCCCAAAAGTGCATTCTATCGTAGAAGTGTAGCGTAGATGGTGTTGGACAAATCATACTGAGTATTAAAGGATTGCGTTGACCCCAAGAAGTATTTAAAAGGCAGGAAAGATAAGTGCCGCGCTACCGTCTGTATTGCAAACTCTATGAATTAGGTACTCTGATAAAAAAATAAAATCCGTTTCTTGTCTTCACTCAGAGTCAAAAAAAAAAACAAACCCACCAGGAATTTTGTTTGCAGAATGAATAGTATTTGGATTGTATCTGAAAACGTTTAAGTGAGTGTTATTTAAATAATAACTGTTCTCTTGTTGAACTTGAACAAGCCACTGCTGTAAAGGTGCTTAAAAAGAAAAGTAAAGATCCGATCTGAGTTGCAAAGGAATTGAAATCTTCCCCCCCTCTCTTCCTCTTGCTCAGAAACTATCAATTATAAAGTATGGATGTTGCTGACCTAAATGGGGTTTGAGGCCTGTTTAGTTTTCATGAGGCAGTAGCAAGGGAGCTCTTGAAAACATTTGGGGCACCCATTGGGTATAAGGGGAGTAAAGGATGGATGGATAGAGAGAGAGAGAGAGAGAGAGATAGACAGATATAGATAGATAGATACATACACACACAGATAGATAGAGAGGTAGATAGAGAGGCTAGATATGTAGATAGAGAAACTAATTTATCAACCACTCCAGTCGAAATCTTAAAAGTAAGGATAGAGCGCACTACAAATAAGATACATATCTTTAAAGGGGGGAATGGAAGACAAGAAGGAACACCCACAAGAACCTCCTTTTAAAGTTACTATTTTTATGGCCAGCTCAATGTTTCCCCTGCCCTTGTGAATTTTGATCAGTTCATCTATTAAAAAGGCTTTGCTTTTTTGAAAATTATGACTCCCAACGAAAAAAAGAAAAGATCAATCAAATTATCAGGCACACAGGGAATATATATATATATATCTTGTTCCTCGAATCCTGGGGCTCCTTTGCAATTTTGCAGAAAAGCACCTGACAGCTCCCGAACAGATTTCCCCTGACGAATGAAGGTGAATCTGCATGTCCCAGGATAAGGTGGCAGGATCCAGTCTGGGATCGGTCACTGGGACCGTTAAAAATGCATTTATTCAAAGATTTATTCAAAAAATTCAAAGATTACACATCACCATGTGAGCCTTCCAGCAAAACCTCTAAATCTGCTTCTGCAGAATTAGGTGATTTCCGGAGTGAAAAGGGTATAAAAAATGCTCCACCCTGGGTCTTTTTTTATTTGTACCTCTGATATGAATTGGGCCGCTTTAAGCTTGAACGTTGTCGTTGGGGAAGCGAACAGTTAGTCCTCGACTTACAATGGTTCGTTTAGCGACCATTGAAAGTTACAATGGTGCTGACAAAAGTGACTTGGGACCTTTTTATTGGACACTTAACAATTGCCGCAGCATCCCTACGATCACGTGATCCAAATTCGGACCTGCTTGGCAACTGACTTGTATTTATGTCGGTTGCACTATCCCGGAATCGTGGAATCTGCTTTTGGAACCTTCTGACTAGGGGTGTCATTCACTTAACAATGTGTGACTAACTTAAATAGCAACGATTCGCTTAAAAACTGGTGAGAAAAGTCACAGAGCGGGGCAAACCTGTTTAACGAATGCTTTACTTAGCAACCTAAATTTTGGGCTCTGTTGTGTTTGTAACTCGAGGACTGCCTCTAGCTGCATAAAAACGTCCCAGGGTGACAGCTTATAAAATACGACAACCGGTTTGGTTTTAAGGGGAGGAAAAAAGGAATAAGGAGGTTTTTTAAAAAATTGAGGGAGAGAAAGATAACAAGGTGCTTATGAAATCTTACTGTTTGGGCTGCGGCTCTCTGGGCTGCCAGGCTGTTGCCAAACCAAGAAAATAATTTAATGGGTTTAAGCTGCATTCTCTTGCCCCAAGAATTGGGAGGAGAGTAAGATCTGGAATTATGCAACAGCAACATTTCAGGCCTGTTGGGTTGGTTACATTAAAAAAAAAAATCTGCCCATTCATCTCTTCCTCTTGCATTTTAATGGCAAAAAAACCGCACCTTTTTTCTTTCTAATTCGGAATTAGAATTTAGAATTCATTGGCCAGGTTTGTCTGGACACACAAGGAATTTGTCTCCGGTGTACATGCTCCAAACTTACATACAGGCTATAATTGACCACATTGGTTACAATCATGAGGCTACAATTGACAAACTGAGATTACAATCATAAGATCCGTTCATAATCGTAAAGTACATTCATCATGTCATGTGCCTATTAAGTGCAATCTACAAACCGTGATTGGCCAACATTTGAAGGAAATTAATTAATTGCAGCATAACAAAGTTGGAAGGGACCTTGGAGGTCTTCTTGTCCAACCCCCTGCTCAGGCAGGAAACCCTATACCATTTCCACTCCGTTCTTAAAAACTTCCAGTGTTCGAATGCCCAGAACCTCTGGAATCACGTCGTTCCACTGATTAATTATTCTCACTATCTGGAAATTCCTCCTTTGTTCCATGTTGCTTTTCTCCTTGATTCGTTTCCATCTGTTGCTTCTACTATGCTAGACATACTCAATTCCAGCAACCATTCTTGATATGTTTTAGTCTCCGGTCCCCAAATCCTCTTCTTTGCTCTTCCCTGCACTCTTTCCAGAGTCTCACCATCTTATTTTGCATCGTGGCAACCACAACCGGATGCCGTATCCCGAGTGGGGTCTTAGCAAGGCCGTATAAAGTGGTATGAACACGTCACGTGACGAGTGAGAATAGCACCATACAAAAACCAGGAGCGCAATTATATCTACTGGGTTCACTCGGGATGTGAAAATTGCACGCCTGGCTTTTTATACGATGCTGTGCAATTTACTGTTTCCCGTTAAGATAAGATGTTTTGGGGGAAAATAGAAGGAAAAACATCAATGCCAATTTTAATTTATTTTTTCCTTCCCACGGGCTTGTTTGTGTCCTTTCAGTACGAAAAACACATGGTGGACTATGAGTATTCCTAGTTGTATTCACAACATTTGTAACATGATCATCCAATGTTTTTACGGACATTTCTTGGTGGAGAGAGAGGGGGGGGGGAAGCATATGGGGTCAGGATGCCAGACTGATTTTATTTCATTTAAATGAAGCTAGATTTAAATGAAAGTGCAGTTAAGATAAGGAGATTTCTTCTCTCTGCTACATTAAACATTACAATAACGGGGCACTTATAAAGGCTGAAGACTTCTTGAGAGAAAGATTTAAAGATTTGATGATGATCATCTGGCTGTACATGGCTTGTGTTCAGCACCGGTTATTCATCGCGTCTTGGTGTGATGTTTACAAGCGATTTTGGAGAAGATGAAGGACAGAAGCAGCTAGGCTGGACGTCCTCACCGCCAGCCTGTAGCCAGATGTGTTGGGAGTCTTGCCTCCAGCTGTGAGAGTTACCCTTATTTACGGCCTGTTTGTTTTTTTAAATTTAAATTGCCGTTGGCAATTATGCAGAGGGGAAAAGCCAACCAATCAGGCCTAGGACTGTGTTCTTTTGCAATTGTCAGCCAAAGGAGAAAAAGAGGCAGAACGAGAAGAAAAATATTGCAATCTGCAGTTCGGAAGTGCTTTTAATGAATGGTGTTGAAACGGGTATGCTCACTTCCTCCAAATTTTCTCCCTCCCTCCCTCTTTCTCTCTCTCCCCCCCTCCCTCTCTCACATAGTCAATTAACTCCCAAGGTTTCCAAACTGTTGGAATCCATTCCCTCCCTCTCTGGGTGTGTGGGTGTGTGTGTGAGAGACAGACAGACGGCATTTTCCTATGGAAAGAAGTCTCATGCTAAGCTACAGCTTTTTGTGTTGCCAAAACAGGCAACGGAAATTTGTGAAGGAGGGCCTCGCAAACCACAGCTAGTGCTTGTAAGTCCTTTTCCTTCCTCAGTGGTCTTTTTTTCTCTACGATGGACTTTTAGGATTCAGTTCCTCTTTACGTGCTCTGTACAAGCCGCCTTTCTGACTTTGTGCCCTAAATTAGAAACAAAGAAAAGCGGAACCATGACTGGGTGAAAGCTGTAGGGATTGATAGACAGGCCTAGACCCCAGAATCGGTAAACCTTTGGGCTAACAATGGATGTCATCTCCTGAGAGGAATGCACGTTGTGGGGGAAAGGCTGGCCCAATCCTCCCTCTTCTTCCTTTTGCAATCCAACGGAGTAATCTTTAAAGCTGAGTCACGAGAATGCAAACAGTTTCCTCCTTTCTTGATCGCAACTCATAGGACACTAGAGTTTTGCAACCGTGCTGGATTAAAAACTCCGATCCCAGCATTATTCTGTGAATCCATATTTTGACCACATTTGTGGACAAAAAAAAAACAGTGGTCATTCTAGGAGGGTGCTAGCTATAGGACAAAATGAAGGAGGACGATCTCTGTTGTGACTTTGTGGGGGTGTGCCCACGCACCCTTTCAGGAGATGCAGACAGAGAGGTAGCTAATCTAAGAAGGTCCTTTTTAGATCCTTCCTCTTTTCATTCTGACAACTTAGCCTTTAGATACCTTGGAAAAAGCTCACTTGGATACGAGTGGGAAGAACTTCTAGAACCCAGATTCTGAAAGCAGAAGAAGGGAACCCCCCCCTCCCCCACTGTTCCGTGGGAAACCTGTGAACTTTTCCAGGGCTGCTTTGCAGGACCTGTTCTGCACAACTCAAGAGGTGTGCAGCCCCACCCAGATGTGTGATGAGAACTTAGATATTGCTTCAGAGAATGTCACAATGAGAGTCGGGAGTGAAAGAAAGAACTGGAGCGCGCTAGGAAAAAGTCAGGGATGAAGCTCTCCAAAAGATCTTGCTGGACTCTTGAGGGCCATCAGATGACCTTTTGATCTTTACCTGCAATTGTCTGCCTTCTCCTGGACTCCACATGGAGGAAATGTCCTGGTAAAGAGTGCTTTGTTTCTCTCTGTCCTGAAAGCCGTAAGGATCTTCAAGGAGGAGAAACCAGGCGTTGACGGCCGAAGTTCTCGTTGGGCGAACTGCACCGCGCGACGCCCATTCAGCATGACGTGTGGTGGAAACCGACCCGAAGAGAGTGAACGGGGGCTGCCATTTAACATCGCTTATTGCTGGAATAAAGGAAAGGAGCGCCGGGATTTCTGGAAAAATGGTAAAAATAACTCATTTGACACCCGTTGGTGAGCAGTAGCGGAAAACATAGCAGCTTTGACCCGTGTTTGGCTTCTCTTTTAGTTGTTTGATTAAAATTAAAAATTAAATTAAAATTAAACATCCCTTCTCTTTGAAGAGATAGCAGCTTTTACGAGCAGGAAGATCGAACGGAAATCATTGGCCTCTCCTCGTATGAGCTTGGGTTAAGATGAGGGTGGGAACATTCACATCATCGTGATTAGACCCTCTGTGATTACTTTCTTAGGTGCAATTGGATGGGTTTTGTGATCCCTCCATGTTGTCATGCTTTTGTGACCTCTTTAGTTCATTTAGAACAAGGGTCGAAAGATAGCATCTCCTTGTCGTGGAGAAGATTTCACGCTCAGCATTGCTAAACTGTATAGAAATTATACTTAATGGTGTCAGATTGTTCCAGGATGAGACTTTAAAAAATTTCTCTCTCCTTCAAAAGAAAGCGTGTCGAAACCCATGAAACCTGGAACGCCTTTGACAAAAACCATCCTTTGGGGGCTCCAGTTGTACTCGTCTTAAACATAAAGCATTTGCAAACGCATCTCGGATCTGCTCATATATTTCCCCAATGCAGCGGAAATATTCTTCCAAACGTTTCCTGGAGATTCAGTGACGTGCACGATGCACACTTTGTTTCCCTCGCACCATTAGCAATCTTTCCCAAAAGCATCAATTAATGAACTACACGAAGCTCAATATGCGGATGTTTTAGGTCTCCTGCGTTTTATCCATTAACTCTTCCACCCCCCCCCACTCAAATTTGTCATGCTGAAAATGCATCTGGAAATCTTCATCTTAATTGGAAGCGGGTAATTTGGCACGCCAGGGCTTCAAAGACGTTTCAAATTAGGCTTCTATTTGGCACACAGAAAAGAGTTCTGTTGGCAGGGTTGACCATCCCACCAAGCCCTGGCTTACACGATAAGCCAGAATTGTCTTGATTAACCTATTGCGTCGGGCCGAAATGTGGCGCGCTTGGGTTTTGCCTTAGTGTGTTGTGTGGACCCGGGTGCCAAGCTTTGTAGACCATGTCCCAAAGGTGACTTTTCAAGAGCCAACTGGACTTTCTCTGGTTTTCCTTGGAGACGTTTCACTTCTCATGCAAGAAGCTTCTTCCGTTCTGACTGAAAGGTGAGGAATGGAAGGATTCGGTCAGAACAGAAGAAGCCTCTCGGATGAGAAGCGAAACCTCTTCCAACAAAAACAAAAGGAAGTCCAGTTGTCTCTTGAAAAAAATACCTTTGGGACAACCATGGATGACTGAGGATCTCCATGGGCATGCCGTTGAGGGGGTCTTCTGTCACCCCTGATGGATTTGAGACATTCCATTGGGACAAGAAGCAATGGGCCTTTTCTTCAGGAACGTGTAACGTAACATCCATATATCCTGATCTTCTTGGACTTTTTGGGAAACGGGCATAGCGTGACTATGAAGAATTTTTAGGAGTGTCTCTGGAGATTCTCAGACAAGCAGATCACAGTTGTCTCAAAGGTGCTTTTTCAAAAGGCAACTGGACCATTTTTTCCAAGAAGAGGAAGAGGAAGAGGAAGGAGGAGGAGGAGGAGGAGGAGGAGAAGGAAGATATTTTGCTTCTCACCAGTTCAGAACTGAAGAAGCTTCTTGGATGAGAAGTGAAACGTCTTCAAGGAAAAGTAAAGAAAGTCCAGTTGGTTCTTGAAAAGACACCTTTGGAACAACCATGGATGACTGAGGATCTCCCTAGACATTTGTAAGCCATGCTTGATGACGTACTGTGAACTGCGCAATTGATCGACTGTGGTTTCACGCGCTGACTTTGAACAATCGATTTCCCCAACTGTGGCTTTGCAGACTTTCTAAACGGACAGGTTCTCATGGTGCTGACAGCTCGGAGGTCGCCCGCCTCGCCTCCTTTCGTCATGAATTCTTGGGAAGACAAACTGAAAACCTTGGGAATAGAGGTGAGACTTCCAGTCTTGTGGAAACCTGCAACGGTAAAATCCATGCTCTTGATAGATTCCCATCAGCACATTTTTTTAAATCTCCTGCCTGCATGTGCAGACATGTGTTTTGGGGCGGTGTAAGAAAATACGATCCAAAAGCGTACATGAGTATAAAGAAGGCACAATCTACTTCAATTTAAGCTGGAACTGCTAAGGACTCGGTGCAGTTTTCTAGTCAGCAAAGAAAGTGTAGATTTATTTAATTTTTTGTGTAGCCTTTTCCAGCCTGACTGACAATCCTGAAATTTGCCACTTCTTCCTCTTCAAGCATTAACTGGTTCTAAAGCCCTGCTTTAGCCTTTTTTTTTTTTTTTGAACAGCCAAGTTTGGCTAGATGCTGCCACCTAGCTAGGCTCTTTTTTTAAAAAATAATAATAAAGTATAACTCTATATAAATTATAATTCTGGAAAAGAAATGAACTCCGATTAAATCTAGGGGTGGAAGAGGGCAGGATGCATGCAGGCGGCGGGGGTGGGGAAGGTAAGGGGGCTTTTGGGATCCCCCCTGCGTGTTTTCACCTGCTGGCGCTGAGATGGCCAGCGGCCAAAAATTATGAGGCCAGGTGGCCAAGTGGTGAGATGATGGCCCCCTGGTGGCCGTAGCCAGTCAGCAGTGGCCAGTTGTCCCATCCCCAGTTCACTGATGGATATGTTTAAATGCCTGCAGGAAAGGTAGGGAAGGGAAGCCCGCCCGAGAATCTCCGTTCTGCCGGTAAATAGCTCTTCCCCCAAGTACATTCCTCCTGATGTTGAGTCGGAATCTCCTTCCCCGGTTCCAGAGATCAGCCTGATGTTGTGTGTGGCTATCCAAACAGGTGACGGATGACCAGTGGGAGACGTTGATTCAGCGAGCTGTGCTGGAGCCAGAAATGAGAACGTATCTCTCGTATCACTCCCGAGCGATGAGGATGGCCATTGCTGCAGTAAGAACCCCGATCGAACGCTGGGGGTTAATTGGGACATGCGATGTTCTGTTGGCGACAAAGGGCTGCGCTGCACGGATTGTGACCTTAACTGGAGGGGAGTAGAAGCTGTGAAGGACTTCATATATGGGGACAGGACATAAGGATAACATCTGCATCTCTCTGTTCTGAGAGCTTATGAAAGGTGGACAGCATACGCCAGTGGTTCTCAACTATTTTGCTCTACATTCTTAAAAGTGGTTGAGGACCACAAGAAGCTTTGGTTCCCAAAGAGCTTTGACTCATGTGGGCTAAATCTATTGAAATTCTCTTTCTCTTTCTCTTTCTCTTTCTCTTTCTCTTTCTCTTTCTCTTTCTCTTTCTCTTTATCTTTCTCTTTAGCTTTCTCTTTCTCTTTCTCTG
>JANHFO010000007.1:5904-18707 GCA_032468095.1 Pareas carinatus
ATTCCTCAGCCAGGCACGGCTGGTTGGGGAATTCTGAGGGTGGAAGTCCACAAGCCTTAAAGGGACCAAGGTTGGAGACCTGTTATAGATCATCCATCCCAGACAGTATCTGCCGGTTCTACCCTAAAGAGATAAGAGACAGGAAATGTCCCTTTTCTATTGCTTTTCCAGTCTTTTAGAATAATCTGCTCCCCATATAAATATAGCCTTCTCCCTATCGACATTAAGGAGGGAACCTATGATTGTGTTCAGCTGAACCGTTTGGTCAAAATGTATTGGGGGGGGTACTGCTATAGCCTTTTACCAAGTATATTTACCAATTCCTTTATTGTAAGTAGGGTAGCATAGAAATGGTGCTAAATAAATAAATTGTTCTTATAAACTGCAAATTGTAAGGCAGAATTTTCCCTTAGAAATTCTGCTATGATTGTTAATGTCTTGGGTCTAAAAGGTAGGATGACACAAAAGTTTCTGCAGATGATTAAAAAAAGAATTACCACAGAGTTGTATTGTCTCAAATAAAATATTTGTTTTACTGCAGTTTCAAGTATATTGCAACTGGACCAATGATAAACTAGCTCAGCCTTCAAACCCAGCACATTTTGGTATCTAGAAATGTTTTTGAACAGAGTCTTTTGATAGAAACAGCTTTAGAAATTCTATTCTTATTCTTCATATACTTCACCAATCTTTGTTCACCGCAACAATACATTTATGCTTCACAAGTGAAGAGATACTTTAAAAAATTATTTGACATTTTCTTAGCAGCTAAAGGAACCTTAAATATGCAAACTGTTTACTGGATTGATATATACAAA
This sequence comes from Pareas carinatus, assembly GCA_032468095.1. Classification (NCBI taxonomy): domain Eukaryota; kingdom Metazoa; phylum Chordata; class Lepidosauria; order Squamata; family Pareidae; genus Pareas; species Pareas carinatus. Next base: position 6,723 of record JANHFO010000007.1, read on the forward strand.
ATTTGGAACATTCATATTATTTTAAAGATGATCTAATATTTAAACCAAAATTAAACAAATGCACATAATCATTACTAGAACATTCAAGTGTATTTTTCTGAATTTCCAAATTATCTTTCAGACATAGGCATAAAAGTTAAAGTAAGGTCTTTTTTGGCTTTCATACAAATTAGTACAATCAAAACTTTTTTATCGCTGACTAACACATTCTAAAAAACATGTATGGCATGGACCAATACTGCCCTGATTTTAGCCTATGCCAGAAAAACTCATTCAGCTATTGCTATGACCCATATTAAAAGATTCTTTCACGAGATTTGGATACATATAGTCCTTGTTTAGCAACAGCTTCAGATAGCAACTATTTCCAAATACAACAGTAATAAATAGTAGTTAAAACATTTTCAAACCAATGCATGCAAGTCTGCCCAAATTTCTGCACCAGAATGAGAGTAACCATTGTGTTGCTACATGAGAGAAGTTTATCAAAATGGCAGCAGCCAGTGATCTTTGCGGCATCTCCCAGTCATGTGGTTTGTATAATGACTGTATCACTTAGTGACCATTTCAACAGAAACAACTGTGATTGCTAAACAAGGACTGCATGTAGTAAATTATAGCAAGGTAACATTTATTCTAGTCTTTTGCTTGAGAGCAGGAACAAAAACATTGTGCCATTTAAAAGTGAAAAAGACCATTACAGAATGGAATACACCCCCAAAAAGAAATAAAGCTATTATTTAAGGCAGTCAAAATCATGGGAAAACATCAACTGCATTCTGTGTCGGAACAAGTGTCTTACCTGGCTTATCTCTTCCAAAATAAACCAGTACCCCAAAGGCTCTGAAGGATTAAAAGCTGGTTTTCAAAAGGCAAATCTAAATATGTATCAGTTAGAGTTTCACAAAGAATAACGCAGTTTTTAAACAAATAACTCAAATTTTCACAATTTTAAAATTTGAATGCCTATAGCCTAACATTCAAAGATATAGTTAAAAAGTTGCTTGCTTCTGATGTCAGCTTTTATTATGTTTGCATCAAGATGGCAAAACACCTGTCTAAAGATTAAGTGTTTTTATCATAAAGAGCATCAAATAAATCAGAGATCATCAACAAATGTTCATTATAAATCAAATGATATTTGTTATTATAATTTGGTTTGATTTCTGATATGCTTATGATTTTAGCTATTATGGCTTATTCCTTTCTATAATAAGTGTTACTGATTTTGTGTGACACTAAAAAGTATTTGTGATCCTAGGACAATACCAAGCACCTTAAGTTATCAAACTGAAGCATCAGTCTCCCTTACTGAAAGATGCCAACATTAAAAAAATTTTTTTTTACTTGTAGCCCCTTTTCAAAGGAACCAATCAGGTCCATTTTCCTAGACACATTTCCCCCAGGCAGTAAATCCCTAATATAGCATGTGAAGTGAATCCATGTAGTGAAGAACTGCTCCCAAAGCCCAGCTGGTTTCAATGTTGTTAATCTTCTGGGCCAGCTATAATGAAAAGAAAACATGATTAAAAATCTTTGAAGTAGAGACATTTCTGTGGCCTGTTTAAAACATTGTGATCGATACACTTTAAGAGACTGCATAATAGCCTTCCATTTGTGTGTTCCCTTAGTTTTACTAAATAGTATTTGGATTCCATGGGCTCCCAGATTTTACAGTGTAGGGATAAAAGGAGGAAATAATATTTCTGAGCTGTAGTATTTGAAACTTATAAAATAGCAATAGCACTTAGACTTATATACTGCTCTATAGTGCTTTATAGCACTCTGAGCAATTTACAATGTCAGCATATTGTCCCCAACAATTTGGGTCCTCATATTACCGACTTCAGAAGGATGGGAGGCTGAGTCAAACTTGAGCCAGTCAAAATTGAACTTCAGGTTGTGGGCAGAGTTAATCTGTAATAATACATTTTAACCACTGCGCCACCAAAGCTCCTAAAATCCTAAAATCAAAAATTGTGCAGGTGATGCCTGATTGTTTATCAAATGGGAGCAGTCAAATTTTGTACGCTTTAAAATAAGAGATTTTATTTTGCACGTTCAAGACTATTGTGCATGATTCATGGGGGATGCAATGGCTGGTGCACATTTTTTTTCCTTTAAGGTGCTTTAGCCTGCCTCTTCCCCAAAGTCTACTTCTGCTTTTTCAAAATCTTTCTCAAACTCAAAATGCTGTCCCAAAATTCTAAAATTAATATTTCCAAAGTTTAAGATTTATTATTTTTTAAACAAACAGTCTTAATTTATTTTTGATAGATGTTTGTGAAACAAGATTTTGGATATCCCTTTTCCTCTACTTGCAGTACTTTCAATATTGATATTATAATTCTACTCTAAATATTGACATTAAAAATTATTACCTTAAGAATGTAATTCTTTGAAAAGCCCAGGTATTTCAGCAGCAAACTGACATAGGTGAGATCCATGCATAAGAAGGGATGCTTTCCTTGTTGAATCTCCATTGTTTCACACACTGGGTAATTAAAAAATCAAATAATTGTAAAAGCGGACTGTTGCTAGAACTATTCTCACATAAACACTTTGCATCGGATACTAAAGAGCCTTTGTTGGACTGTGTTTTATAAAATTTCTTTAGATCTTGAGGTAAGCACACAAACAACAGTACTAATGGCTTACCTTTCTTTGCTGCACTTTCAAACTTCCTGACTGGTAAGATTCCTCCTTTTTTCTTCTCTAAAGAAAGAGAAGAAAAAAAAACAGTTCTGCAGTTTTAGAAGAACAGGAAAAGAGTGCTGTGTTGGCAAAACAGTTGCCACTCTAAATGATTAGTAAATAGTTAAGTAGACAGTATTGTGTGCATTTCAAGCACGGGTCTTTACATTTAGTGCTCATTAAAATAAGAATGTGTCTTATTTTCACAGCTTCAATAGGGAGAAAATACCATGCAATATTCACAGAATTACAGAAATGAATAGACATTCAGTTGGAATCTTTCTGTACTTAAGATTTCTATGTTCTGAGAGGTCTTTACAAATTATTGCACTAAACTAATAAACAAAATAACAATGCAAATGTCACATTAAAGAATGAATATAACCATGGCAAACTAATATTCCTGTAGAATAGTAGAACACATTATGGCTGAAATTGAACCTGAATGCAGGATTTGGACTGCTGAAATCTGAAATCCCAAGATTACGGACATATATTCTGAATAGGGTTGTTGTTGCTTTTTAGACGAGCAGAATGGAAATCAAATCCAACATCCCCTCTGCATTTCCTATGCTTGCAACCTTCTGTGCTGACTTCCTGTTGATTTTCTGAGAAAGCCAGCAGAGAAAATTGCTAATGGTGATCATATGATTGCATGGTATTGGCAACTAGTGATAAATGCAAACAGGCTGCCAAGAACCTCAAATGTGATCATGTGGCAGAGGGCAGCATGATGTTTTATGACATTAGGATCCAATATAGGCTGTTGTGACTACGAACAGTTGTTAAATGACTGGCCATAAGTCAAGGACTGCCTATAATACCATATATGGATTTCACATTAAAGACCAGGCAAAATAATGTGCAAAACATGGAACTGTTTTCTTTCTCTTTCCTATGCATTGTTTTGGCAAACTTCTAATCAATATCATTTTTAATTTTGTTTCTTTCTAGAATATTAGCTATTCCGTACAGTTTTGGATCATCTTCAATTAAGATAAGCATTCCTGACATCTACCTGACATCTAGTCTATACTTAACTAGTTTGCTATTCAGAACGTCAGATGGTAGCTGGTCAAACTGTTTGCTGATCGACATATAGAATTCTTAAGCTTGGCATGAAAAGATACACTTATTTGTCATCACTCTTGCACTATACCCTCCCAGATGGACTGGAAGACTGCCCAAAATTAAGAAAACATTTACATTTACCAACAATATTTTCAGCACCTGTTTTTCATAACATCTGACTTCTAACAAAAAATCATTAAAATAAATCTTGAAAAAGTAAAACTGCAAAACATGTCTTCTGTGTGTTGTAATTACAGTTGTAATGCAATTTCAGTAATTTAGAATACTATACTATACTTCCATGTTGGAACCACCGAAGCACTTCCGTGATGAAAGGATTAGTTGGTGACATCATTGTTGCTCAGGGAACACCCAGCTGTGGCTCTTTTCATGTCCTCGCCCACCAAAGTGGTGCCTGTTTATCTACTTATGTTATCACGGTTTCAAACTACTAAGTGAGCAGGAGTTGGAGCAAGTGACAGAAGCTCACCCCAGTACACAACAGTACTTGTGTACACACAGGTTTGCAGATTGCCAATCCAGCATCCTAACCACATGAGCTCTTGTACTCCATATAATTTAGGATTGGGTGACTTTTCAACTGTGATATATATTATTAACGTGGCATTTTGACAAACTAATGTGGGGATCTATCATTGCGGATTTTTGTCTCAAGAATCAATTTTTTATGTGAAAAGTCTGGACTTCCTTGGGGACTGAATGCCAGAATAAACTGACACCATGTGAGCAAACTGAGTGCCAATCTCATTTGCATTGTAAAACTGGAATGTCAGGCTTTCACTATGAGTTTATTAGTTCCTCTAGAATAATCCTCTAGTGTATTCAACTTTATTTTCAATGGCTTTATTTCATCTATTGTTGCACTAGAGGGCTTACCAAAGGTTCATTTGTAGGCTATGCCATGACATGTGAAAGCACCACAGTCATCTATCACTGAGTTGGAAAGTTATATTTATCTGCTTGTAGATCTGTAGGCTGATGATCTTAGTCCCACTTGGCATCATTTTAATATACTTTTAACATGGCAATTGTGGGTGATTTCACAGACCCAATGATGTACTTATAAGAAAGAGTTATTCAGCTTATCTTTGGCTTTGTGAATATCAAGGATACAATGTTTTTAGAATCTCAGAATCTAGTTTTGCAATGAGACAACTTTTCTTACACTCAAATTCTCTCTCTCTCCCTTTTTAATATTTTCCTTGTAAGCCATGGTGGACAAAACTCGGCCTTTCAATACTGTAGACTTCAATCTGTGACCCCCCTCCTGTGTGAGCTGCACTGGCTGCCTACAGTCTTCCGGGTGTGTTTCAAGGTGTTAGTGATCATCTTTAAAGCGCTCCATTGCTTAGGGCCAGGGTATCTGCAGGAGCGCCTGTTACCAACTAATATCTCCCACCGACCAGTCTGCTCCCACAGAGAGGGCCTTATCAGGGTGCTGTCAACCAGACAATGCCGGCTGGCGACCCCCAGGGTCAGAGCCTTCTCTGTGGCAGCACCGACCTTGTGGAACGAACTCCTCCCAGAGATACGTGCTATCTCTGATCTCCGGGTCTTTCGGCATGCCCTCAAGACGTATCTTTTTATCTAGACCGGGCTATCCTGATTTCCTATGTGTCCCCTTGGGGTGAGTTTTTAAACTTTTAATTGGGGTTTTATTGGGTTTAGCATATTCTTAATTCACAGCCTTTATTTAATTGTTTTAATTAGTTTTTAATATTGGTTTGTCTATTTTGTATGTTTTAATGGCTGTACACCGCCCTGAGTCCTTCGGGAGTAGGGTAGTATATAAATTTCAAAAATAATAAATAATAATAATAATAGAGTTGACAATCAAAAAGGCAGATTCGAGGGCCCTGTTCATATCATTGTCACATTTTTCACATAAAGAAGTATTTCTGGATACTAAGGTTTAGTTGCAAAGATTACCACATTTTCTTTTTTTATTGAAAGGTTTTACAAACACACAAAAAACAAAGAAAACCGAAACATTTTTAAAAATTTCCCTCCTCCTCCCACCCTCCCTCCTCCCTCTTCCAGACCACCCCGTCCCTGATTACCACATTTTCTTCACCTACTTATCAGACTTCACTGTCTTTTTAATATTATGTTAGAATTTTACTATTAAGATCTTATGATTCATAACCACTGAAAGTCATATTGGGTAGTAAAAACAATTATAAACATAGCATATATCAAAATAAATGATCTGTGTAATCAAGTCAATACCTTAACTGCATGATGCATAGTATATCTGCTTCTTGAAAGGAAATGCCACCAGGGGGCATCTTATTCTTAATCACCACTAGGAATAAAATAACAAAGAACCTTTACTACTTTGAGTCCCTTGAACTTTACTTCAATAAAAACAAAATTTATATATTATATCATAAATAATGTTTAAGGATATATTACTATGGAGAAATATTAACATTTTATTGAAGTACTAAGTCTTAAACCTATTATACATGATAAGCAAAAACAGGGACCCACATTAACATGTTCATGAATACCTTTTCCAAAGAACGAGACTTTGCTGGGTGATCTTCAATTTCATTTTTGGGTGGGATTTCCTGTGGCTTAAATAGAACTTTATTTTTAAACAATCATAATCAAAATGTAAAGGGAGCTGGAAAAATAAGCCAACATATTTATTCACAAACGTTTTAATTTATATTTGCCATGCTGTGATCATTAATCAGACTATCCACTGATGTTAATTATGCATATGAACTTTGCCTTAGAGTCATACAGAGATTTTCTCCCAAGAATTGCATTTGTTCCACGAATTTAATGATTAAATAAAGAACATGAATGAAAATATTTCAGCAGTTATAACAATGTCTATAAAATATAGATTACTCAGAAAAAAAGTATATTAAGAGTTCATTGCAAAGTAAAATTTCAGTCCAATAAAGTGTGCTATCTTTTCCTACATTTATCTTAAGATTGTGACAGCAGAGACTTTCAGTGCATTTTAATATCAGGATAACATTTTTCAATTCCTTTATCCCATGTATATTAATTAATTAATTATCTATCTTCTTAACCACCTATCACCTTCATAGAGGGGCTCAGACTAGATGCTAAGCAAAATGTGCATGGGATAAACGGGGGAGAAAAAGTTCTGAATACCTTTAAAGATTGGCCATTATTTATGCAAGATTAAATGACAATTTAATCTGAATAGTAGAAATACTAAATGGTTCCTATTGTTTCCTGCCTCTTTTCAATACTCTTAAGTCAGAAGCAGTTAGATATATGCCTGGATGATTTCAGAGTGCACTGGCCAGCAGCTCGCGCAGCCCACTTCCAAACCGGTCATCGCCCGGCAATGAGCTGCAGCCCAGGGGCTGGAGACCTCTATATTACACCACCTGAACTGTAATCAACCATACAGTTGTCAATTATTTTGTCAATATTTTGTCAATTATTTAACATAGAAAGTTAAATGGCTCCCTCAGTATAGTATCAAACAGAAATTATAGAATACATTATATAATTACATTGCATTCTTGATCCTGATCTCTATTTCTACTCCAAAAACAGCACTGCATTTTGTTTCAACAGGCTCCCTGATTAAAGTTAAGTGAGATTAAATTCTAGTATGATTTTCCTTGCAAAGGTATGAAACAAAATGAATATTATCACATGTGAAGCAAAGGCTTTTGAACTTTGCTGTATCAGAATTTTTACTTATAATATTCTAATAACCTAATGCCCAAATTAACTAACACAGTATCTTCCCTCAATGACTTTTGTGCTATCCTGAAATGTACTGGATTATCTATACAATTAAAGGCCGCCTTCTTTCCACTGAAATTAATTTATTAGCTTTGCGATAACAATATTTGTATATCTGTTAAGATTGATGTTTTTACTTTACTATCAATATCTGACTGCAAAGTAGAACTACAAAAACTGGCCAATCATTAATGGTCAGAACAAACAAGAGTTTTATTATCATTTTAATCTTGCATTCTGAAATAGAATTTCACATTGTTTTCATGCTAAATTAAGTATTTGGCCAACCCCTAAATAAATCTGGCTGATCTCTAAATAACTTGACATGTTGTTTTAATCAGAATCTTGAAAATAGTATCTTATGCTTTCATTAAAAAGTACTGTTTATCTCCTCTAATAAATTATTTTCATTAATATAATCAAACATAAGCATTGTCCTATTTTTATCCAACCTTTTAGAAAATATTAATGATATCTTAGGTCTGGAAAAGGAAGATGTTTTGAGTTTCTTTTTTAAAAAAATCTGTTGGCTTGGTTAGCATTACAATACTATCTGTTTTGGTTTTTTTTGTTTAACTATGTCAATGATCAGGGCACAGAAGCAATTGTCCAGAATCAATCTGATCCTTGTTATTTTATACTGCTTAATATGCTCATACCTCTGTCTTGTACCTACTGCTGATTTTGCAACTCTTGTGATAAACTCAATGTGTTACCTATTTTTCAGCTCTTAAGTGTCTTTTACTTCAATAATGTATAGCTACAGCTGCAATGTAAAATGAAATGCTATCTGCCAAACCATCTGCTCTTCTTGTAGCAATGTGCCAACTTCTAGGGGTGATAGACAACACAAAAGAGTTATGGCATCTTTAGGCAGGATGCCAGAAAGGAAAAGGTACCGTAACTGTTAATGCAAACATTACATTACAGCAAAACAATAAATAAATGTGTCTTTTGGAAGCCATTTCATCATACTACTCAGCTATTATATCATTTCCTCCCAAATTGCTTATATACTATGTATAACAATGAAGCACAGTATGTTTTTTTAAAAAAATTGCACCTGAGAAAGGTTTGCAGAAAACCGATAAAACTTTCATAAATATATTTTTTCAGACTATTGTTGGTAAATTAACTATTCTTGCACTATTCCATTTCCTGTCCTTTTTGGAGGCAACCTCAAACAGTTGACAAATTGCTTGAACTAGGGAGTAGAATAGGAAAACTAATATGTTTCTGCTTTTGAAATCTCAGATGGTTGTTTCCAAGTTTCTGTATTTACTCTATATTTATACAAACCATAATTTTCTGTCCTAAAAACACTGCCATTGACACAGTTGCATGCCAAAAGCAAACCATATGTTTGGAATCAGGTAGACAATCATATGAAAATACCTTGGTAGTATTTTAAATCCCAGGTAATTCATTAAATTTTAAAACAGTAATTCTCTGCATCTGACCAGGTGCTTTTAACTTTTCAGAACAGCTTTTGTCTACCTGGGAAAAATTATGAAGAAAGTGCTATGTATATATGTAGTTTTGTTGCAGAGCTTATGTTTTCATTGAGGTTCTATCAAGCTAAGAAAATAATTAAATAATGGATTGGAAACACCAATTACATTAATCCATAGATATTATAGTGGAGAATTAGGAGAAAAAGCTATTCCACATGAGACGATTGATTATTCATAGCAAATTTTGTCTTCCACATCCCTACCATGTTACCTAATCTTTGTCTATATACTCTAAGAGTATATAAATTGGAGAAGGATGATCTACTTTTCCCTCATATAGCAGTCCAAAACTAATGTTTCTATCAGCAAAGGTACTCTGATGTTCATTCATATTTTGTAGCATACCACAGTAGATTAGTTTGGGTTCCTGCTTCTATTTCTGAATGGGGAGAGGAATCAAATGTGGAAAATTGGAAAGTTATTTTACTGGAAGAAGTGATAGACATGTCTGAATCACTAAATGTCTTACATTCTGTGCCTTCTAGCAAAAGGATAATGTTGATTAATAGAAAAGCAGGGTTCTGAAGCACTGCAAGAACTCATGTGAAAAATAACCAAGTCCTTCTTGAAGACATTACATAAACATGTTGTCATAGATGGCTTAAGGAGGGGTGGCAAGAGGAAGTTTAAGATGGTGCTTTAATCATATTTTCAGCCGCTCTTCAAATGTAAGCAACTTTTATAAGTCAAAACTTCAAAAGGGATTTATGTGGAAATCACAAGTTATGGCATGGTCATGAATAAGCTAGTTCAAGGCCAGAAATATTGTTTCAGAGTCGGTAAAATGAGGGCATCAAATTGGTGCAAGCACCATGAGTTGCAAGACTCATCCTGACCTCATTAATTAATTTTGATTAATTTAACTGCCCTTCTTCATAGAATTAGAAATGGCTAAGCCCTTTAACATCACATATACAAAAACATCACTTGTCATATTAACTTCAATTACTGGGTTTGTGTGGTATAATTAGCTGGGATTCTCTGACTTAATTAACCAAACCTTCACTGCATAGTGCACTAAACTCTTAAAAAAAACTAAAACTAAACAAATAAGAGAAGACTAGTTCAGCTTATTGCTCAATTCAAAATTTCTGATTTATTGATAAACTTTGAGAAATAAATATTGCAAATCGTGCTTGATTCTTATTTACTAAGTCAGGCTTATTTGGAACCAGGAATCTTGAATTCCATAACGTATCAATAGATTTTATATATAGGCTTATATCGGTCTCTTTATGAAGCACAGAGCAAAATTCAGCATATAGGCTAGCCTGAACTCATTCACAGTAAGGCATGTTTTAGGTAATTCTGGTTTATTGTGCCATGCAAACACAGTCACTAAACGTGGAATTAAATTGCTATGTATGTTATACTTTCTCAACCAGTACAGAGGTTCAATTTTAAATGCATGCTTATAATATACTTTTCACAATTTTTCTTAGGCTTTCTATCAAATCTCAGCTGTCCTGGCACAAGACAGCCAATGCAATTCCGTTGTAAATGCTATATACATGCTACACATGTGTAAGAGCACTTCCTGTTAGATTTTGCTGACCTTTATTTCTTCCTTTCATCTATACCATAGGTGTCAGACACAAAGCATTGATGTAATTCTGCTCTTACACAAGCTGGCATGGTTCTGTCATCACAAGTGGGTCGAGTCAAGGTAGACTGATGAAGTGAGATTCCAGTGCTTAACGGAATAAGTTATTTCTCAGTACAGGTCCCAGCTGTATTGTCTGAAGCATGAATCCTCCCATGTAGCTCACAGGGAGGTCAGGGCAAATTGGTGCAATTCAGAAATGCACTGAGGGTGCCCCCTTAATCAGCAACCTCTTCTACTGTTTGATGCAATCAATGCAAAATAACAGGTAATATCATCAGTGCTAGAAGGAACCACTCCCAACACTGATAATATTGGAAATGAGACGCCTGCAAGAAAACTACCAAGCACCCCACAGATCTACCCTGAGCTATAAATATTCTCTTCCATCGGTACAGGTAGTCCTTGACTTATGACCACAATTCAGTCCAAAATTTCTGTTGTTAAGTGAGTTTTTTCCCATTTTATGACCTTTCTAAGTTACACGATTAACTTAACCATGTGAATCACATGGTTGCTAAGTGAATCCAGCTTCCCCCTTGATTTTGCCTGTCAGAAGGTTGCAAAAGGGGATCAGGTGACCCAGGACACTATGACCGTCATAAATATGAGTCAGTAGCCAAGCACCTCAATTCTGATCACATGACCAGGGGGTTACTGCAATGGCCATAAGTGTGAAAGATTGTCATAAGTCGCTTTTTTCAGTGCTGTTGTAACTTTGAATGGTCACTAAGTGAACTGTTCTAAGCTGAGGAATATCTGTGTACATAGTCTTACTTGCAGCCAGCCCTTTGAGGGCAACGAAAATGCTGATGTGGCCCTCAATGAAATTGAGTTTGACACCCCGATCAGAGCAATTGTTTTATATCTATATATATAAAAATGGAAGTGCATGTTTGTTCCTGGTAGGTAATCTCGGCAACTACTGAACTGATTTACCCCAAATTTTCGGACACGGTCGCAGTCGTGTCGGAGCGGGTTCTTACCTGCTCCTTGCGGCTTCAAACGACGTGGGCGCTGCGGGAGAAGGCCCGCAGCCACGTGGGCCGGGCGCCCGCGGGCACCACTCTACTCGACACGGCCGGCAACCCACGTGACGGCCGGTGCGCACGTGCACACAAACTCCCGCCCACCTGCACACACAGCACACTGCCACCATTACACGGGCCCTCAGGCCAGCAGCGGCGGCGGCTCCGAGGCCAGCAGCGGCTGCGGCTCCAAGACCGGACACCCACTGCAGCCCCGAGGAGGCACAGGTAGGTGTCCGCCGACGCGAAGCCCTCCCCCCCCACCATCCCCGCTAGCCCTCGTGACTTCACGCCCGGCGCGGCGGCCTGG
>JANHFO010000011.1:2904-13347 GCA_032468095.1 Pareas carinatus
ATTTTGTAATAATTAAACTAACTTTAATAATTTTGCTACAATTAAACAACCTTTAAAGATTTTGCTATGATTAAATAGGTATTTAGGATTTTGTTATAATTAAGCTTTTTAAATGTTATATTTAATAGGTGCCTTTTATATTAATAAAATGGAAGCTCTCTTATCATTATTTTACAAATGCATGCATCTTTGTAAAAAATTCATATCAGTGGTCCGTGGGATTTTAAAATATGTGATCCCTGAGGTCCAAAAGGTTGGCGACCACTGTTCTTAGGCGTGAATACAAATAGTCCTCAACTTACAACAGCTCATTTAGTGACTGTTCAAAGTTACAACTGCACTGGAAAAAGTGACTTATGACCGTTTTTCACAGTTCTAGCATGACAATGTGATCAAAATTCAGATGCTTGGCAACGGATTCATATTTATGATGGTTGTTGTGTCCTGGGGTCATGTGATCCCTTTTACGACCTTCTGACAAGCAAAGTCAATGGGGAAGCCAGATTCACTTGACAACTGGGTTACTAAGTTATCAGCTGCAGTGATTCACTCAACAACTGAGGCAAGGAAGGTCATAAAATGGGGCAAAACCCACTTAACAAATATTTCACTTAGCAACAGAAATGCTGGGCTCATTTGTGATCATAATTCAAGGACTTCCTCTAGAGAAGAAATAACAAACATATGATTCAAAGGGCTACCTAGATTTGCTAGATCAGGGGTCCTCAACCCCCCCGGTCCATGAATCGACACCGGGCCGTTGCATGCCAGCAACTGGGCCTCGCAAACAAGCTCTGGCCCCATTTGCGGGATGCAGGCAGCACACAAAACCAGGCCCTCTCCTGTCCGCGGAGAATCCTCTCTCTCTATGGAACCGGTACCTGGTGCACAAAAGGTTGGGAGCCACAGTGCAAGATGGCCTTATATGCTAGTTTATCAAAATCAGCTTTAGTTCAATTCTCCCGTGTCTGCCAGTTTAGATTCACACATTGTAGCAAACCACTGGTTTTTTTAACTGTCACCTGCTGAATGAGAGAACAGGTTAATGCAGTAGTTAAGGCTAGAAACCAAGAGATGGTGCCTCAGGCACAAAACTTAAGGTCTTCCCTTAGGCACAAAACCAGCTGAGTGACTTGAGCCAGTCACTCTCTCTCAGCCCTAGGAAGGAGGTAATGTCAAACCAGCTCCAAAATCTTGCTAGGAAATTATCCAGGCAGACATCAGAAGTCAGGTCTGACTTGAAAGTGTAACCCACATAGAATACAGCACAGCATCGGAAGCCAAACTCAAACAAACCACTTTAAGACTTGGTGGAAAGTGTGAACTGGGTAAGAGAAGTAACAGTGGCAGCTGTTGCTACTAGTGGAGTAACAACTTAGTAAGCCAAAACCCAGGATATAATCTTTGTCCGACTTTAACCAAAGCACTGGTTTCGTCCAGATAACATCATAGTGCAGCTTCTTTGCTTTGGACTTTGCACAAAAGAAATTAATGTTGTTGTTCAGTGCTTTTTTTTGTCATAGAATGAACCGGAGCACAGTTCCGGTACCTTCTTTTTGCCTTAAATACAATAAATTAAATTTATGATAAGAACCGAATATATTTTTTTAAAAATAAAAGATTAAGATGATGTGAGTTCCGGCACCTTTTCTCTTATAAAAAAGCACTGCTGTTGTCTATTGTGACCACTGTGTCTTCAGAACATCTTGCCATTCAAGTATACGTGCCTCCTATTAATGTTGTCCTTCATTGGAGCAAACTGAACCACAAACTTGTCAAGCCCATTTGATACTAGTGTGCTGTGTGAATCCAACTAGGAAGGTGGTTTAGGGTATCATGTCTGAGTTTATACCTCACACTTAAGCCAATGAGTTACAGCATACATGTCAAACAGGTGGCCTGTGTGCTGGACATGGCGGCGAGCAAGGTGCTCCCTGAAAGTGGGAGCGGCGGCACAGGTAGGGGGTCTTTGGCTGTGGGGGGCCATAAGTGAATACGGGGGATCATCGGGGGCTGCAGCAGGGATTCCTAGTGGGGTCTAGGGGGTCCATGGAGGGTCCGTAGGGGGAGTCCTTGGGGCATAGGGGGTTGGCAATGGTCTCTAGGGTCACGATGGGGAAGGGCAGGCTGCGGCAGCTGTGGTGGCAATGGCCCACAATGAAATTGGCAATGGCCACCCCTGTGTTACAGATTTTGCATACTCGCACCCAGCTAAGCTTTTTTTGTTGAAACAGTTTATGGTTTTTGTGATTTGCTGTGTTGGATGTACTATTTGATTCCAGAATCAGAATTTATTTTGCCATGTCTGTCAGGATACACAAGGAGTTTGTCTTCAGTGATCATGCTCAATACATACATACACAAGGATAATACAACCAAGATACATTCATAGACAATTTGAATAGATAAGCATAATCACGATCATTTGTATATATGTATATATATATATATACAACCCATTACCTTCAAACAACCCATTACCAAAGTCGTTAAAACACAGGAGACTAATGGAAGAGCAATCACTACACAAACGACCCAGGACATTACAACACAAAAGGCCATTATACCACATCAACTCCAGTAACTAATCAAGAAATAACAACCCAGTCAACCAGCCCAGCACACCAAACCCTCCCAACAGTATTTACAGTTAAAAGGAAACTCAGATCACACTTTGCTCAGACTAGCAAGAAGCCAAAAGCACCAGCCTGAAGATAGCAAGTGAGGCCTTGCCGAAATGTCACCAAGAGACTTTCTGCTCTACACAGGAAAAGACCCGAACACACCTGAACCTACATATGTATGTATGTATGTATGTATATATGTATGTATGTATGTATGTGCACGCCTTCGGTTGGGAATGCCCTCAAGACATTTAGAATAATAAGAATGCCATAAATTAATATCTATTGCCTCTTTGTATAGCCATAAACTAGGTTAATTTACATGACTATTTACTGTAGCTGTCATATTAAAAACCCTCAACTTTTTCTGAGGACTTTTGTAGATCTCTTTGTAGAAAAAGAGTACATATCATCCTTGCAAGACAAATAAATACAACTATTGTTTTGATGTCTGACAAGGGAGGAATGATTGTTATTACTCTGTGCTCTTGCATAGAGTTTTCTTAGGACTCAGTCTGATTGCATTGCTGAAATGTAGTAGCTAATACCTTGCCCAATATGTAATTAGAACAGCAAGGAGTGTTTGCTAACATTGCCCATATAATTTGTACCTTGCTTTGCTAAATTGTGTAGACAACAGATACCACTGAAGGGTTTTATATGTATAGATTTTCAAGTCAGATAAACATGACCACACGAAATAACAATTCTCAACTCCATGTCTTGCAATGGACTTTCTAAGTAATTTTCTCCTTAATTTAATGTATGAATCAAATTCACCCAGTCTCATTTTCAAGCAATTTTACAGTTCAAGCAATTTGTAATGTAGGATTTTTTTTGTGGGTTTGGAAGTGGTAGAGGAGACCAATTTACCTAATAATTTACAAATCACCATATCCAATTTCTCTTTAAAAGCTTTGCTGTAGGTCTGGTTAGCCCTAACAGTAAAATACCTAGGCATTGATCTGTTTCTCAGCTCCAAAAGTCTGGAAATTAGAATCAAGAAGGCCATTCTCACAGGCTATTCAGTGTTGAAACAGTGGTTAAAAAAAGATGATGACAAGGAGAAAAAGATTGTGTAACTGGAAATCATGAAGGAGAAAATGGGGGTTGAGGTTTGTTGACTGACTGAAATTTCAGAGCAAGTGATAAAAGGAGGCCAGAAGAATGAAGGTGCCACTGTCCTCTCTATGCATTAGAATTAGAATGTATTGGCCAAGTGTGTCTGGACACACAAGGAATGTGTCTCTGGTGTACATGCGCTATATTTACATCCAGGCTATAATTGATAAACTGTGATTACAATCATAAGATACATTCATCATCACAAAGTACATTTATCATGTCATATACATAAACAAACCACGATCCTAATCATAAAATACATTTATAATCATAAAATACAATCTTCATGTTGTCATGTTATGTTGTAATGTTATGTTATGCTATGCTATGCTATGCTATGCTATGCTATGCTATGCTTTGTTATGTTATGTTATGTTATGTTATGTTATGTTATGTTATGTTATGTTATGTTATGTTATGTTAAGTATATACAGTATAATATGTTTATTATGTTATATTATGGGGGCTTTCAGACCTCCCATTATCACTGTTGCATTGTTTTTAATACAAAACATTCTTCCAGCCTAGATGAGAGGGATGAGGGAGAATGAATTTTGGACATTGCTATTCAAAACAGATACAGATTTTTCAGAGATAATCCAAAGAAGACTGACTTATTGTAGGAATGATGTACCAGGAAAAATGTAACTTCCTCTTCCGTTCACACTACCCATATCACATAGCTTTCATACAATACAGAGCTTCTTGCTATTGAAGAGATGTCTTCCAATTAGGTTCCCCTGCCCTGAAGATATTATACAGGCAATTTTTTGTGTGCATTGGATGGACAGTTAATCCTGTTGGAGTGGATGATGGAAGGGGCAGGTGGATGAAAGGAGCATTGCGATCTAAGCCCCACTTCATTTTAACTGCTTTATGGTGCCACACATATACATGAAAAGCCAGGTCTGGGTTAGGGTCAGGGGGGCGGCGGCTTTTTTCATTTTGACCGAAGCGGGAAGTGTGTATGGATGCTTTCCCATTATTTAGCCACGGCAGCTGTGATGACATAAGGAGTGGGCAAATGAGGCAATCATTTGGTTCTCTAACTTGAGCCCCCAATTTTGTGTGAAATTCCATCTTCTAAAAAGGGGAACGTGGACTGAACCGATGGCTGGCCTGTTCTCTTTAGCCAGGCAACAAGCTGTAATAATATTGTATGAAGACATTTAACTAATCTTATATTAAGTTAGGAAAACCATTATTTTTCAGAACAGTCACAAACCGCTGCTTCAAATGTCCCTGGGCAATTTTGACACCATTTCTGGAGGCATTGTTTTGAAAAATGTCTACCCACATATATAAAGCTAGCCATTTTTTGGATACACTCTCCCAGAACGCAGTAGCAAAGTATCACATATTGTTCTATTCTTATGACATATTTCAAATCACAGCCTGCAAGACATAGCAGCATGCCAGCAACATGTTGTCGCTTCTTTTTTAAAAAAAGATATATAGTTACCTTAGCTAAAAATAATGTATTCAGCTGCAAAGGAGGACAAAAGCTCCTGTACCAGCAGTAGTTGTGTAAAAATAGGCGCTCCAAGTGATGTAGTTTTCCATATGTTGCATGTATGTTCAACCTAAGAAATCAAAATCGCATTGCTCAAATGAAATTGCAAATTAAAATGTTATGCCAGAACTACAAATAGGAAAACTAACCAATGAACTAAAAATTTAGGACAGAATTTAAAGCATGCTAGTTTTACAATCATAAATATGTCATAGTAGTCATTGTTTTTTAAAACAATTTGTTCCATCCCCTCTTTCTGCCCATCCAACTGTACTTCACACCCACCCACCCAATTAGGATATACACACAGGGTTGTACCTAAGATATCTGATGTTTTGAATGATCACGAATCCCTATTTAAGAATTCTTTTCTTTAAGAGCTATTAAATCACAGCCCAGTATTTGCAAGGATCCTCTCCTTCAAGAGTTGCCTTCAGATCTAGGCAGCCCTTAAGGGTTTAAATACTATATAAGAAGCTAAAAAGAAGAAAGGAATCCTAAAACCTGCCCAAAACTGGTCAACAAGAACATGGTTCATCTGATTGCAGTCTTTCCATTCTTAAAATAGTTTCTAGGGGTCACTGCTAATGGATAACAGTTGCAGCTAGCTTATTTATGCTGACCTTGAAAAAGTTAAGCCAGGCCAAATCTGGTTAGAATGGATGAGAGACCACCATGAAGATAATTGGAAAAACAACCAGGGGCAAACTACCTGTTCTGCCGTCAAGAAAACTATAGAGATATGTCTGGTAGTCATCAAGAGTTGAGTAGAACTTAAGAGACTTCACCTTTTCGCTACTAATGAGAGACTTCACCTTTTTGCTGCTAGTTCTCTTTAGGGCCACGATTCCACCTGAAAAATTCTCCCTCCCATCTGCAGCTAGGTTTCAAAACAGCCTGCATTTAATTACTCTGGGGACAGAGCAGCATATTGCGAGTGACCTTGTTGACAATGCAAGTGGTAATACTGTTTTTTCCATCCATTAATTCTTGACCTAAAAAAATCATGTTGACATTAGACATGCAGCAACAAACACAGTGAGGTATGAGGGGACTTTAAATGCATTTGTTTAGTTTGCACATTTATACTGCTGCCTGTCCAGTAATGGAACTCTGAGCAGGGAACAAACAATGCAACCAAATCCAAGTTGGGGCTATTATAAAAACACTGGGGAGGTGGGGAGAATAAGCTATTCCTACTGACTTTCTGAAAGGCTGAAAATGCATACTGGGGAGTATTTGCAGCCTTACAGAAGGCCAACAGGATCAAACTCACTCAAATCTGCCGGAAGGTGAGGAAGAGACTGTTCCATAAGGCGAGTACCATGTCAGAGAAGGCACAAGTGATTCATCAGGTGACACTGCTACACCAAAGGGACTCGGAGCATGCCCATTCTGCTGAACTTAGAGGTATGGGCAGAAACCACCAGGGACAAGCAGTTATGGAGCACCGTTACTGGAAAGGCTTATTCTCCTCTCCTCTGACACAATGCCCTGTCTTGTGTCAAAAGAGCCATGGTACTGGTGGGTTTCTATCTGTTCTCATCATTTCCTCTTTCCTCCCATTACACTGCCATACCAGTAAAGGAAAAATGAATTTAGGATCAGTATGAAAATAATTTGCCACCTTTATTGTGAAGGTAAGATTTCTACAGAAAATCTTTGCAATCAGAAAAAAAGGAAGATGAGATTAAGCTGATTAAACTGAGAAAGTCAAAAAAGGACAACTTGAAAGATTAGCTCTAGGACGCTTGAAAAGCATAATCCTCCATGCATGTTAAGTAGAAGAGTCTCTCTCTTTCTCTCGCTCTCTCTCTCCTATCAGCCCTTCATCTGGTGACCTTCTGTTCCATTAGCTCACAGCTACCTGATCCAAAGCAAACAGTGAAAATTGAAAAGCCTGAATCCCAGTGATTAGAACAGGTACTGCTGCAACAGCAGCAATTCTCTGTTATCATTAAGGGAGTCTTGACCAACGTTTGCTGGGAAAACAAGAGGGTGAGGAAATAATGATAAATCAGGATTGTGCCAAGAAAAAGGAGAGGTAAAATAAGTACAATTATGGGCAAGCCTTTTTTCATTTGTTGTTATGTCTAAAGTTAGATCAGAGGGGAAGGGCATGCAGGAACAGCCAGAAATCTCCAAGGATTTCTAGCAGTTCAGCTTCAGTACACACAAACATGCAAGCTTATCCAACAGAAGCATGCAGTTCAACCCAAGCCGGTATAGAAAAACAAAGCAAAACAAAACAAAACAAAGAACTTGAAAACATGTTTGCATTCCTGAACTGCTGATTTTATGTAGCAATTGGCTTATTTTGCACCAGAATGAACTGCCAGGAGAAGTGCTGCAAATCACATATACTTACGTTGAACAGAATGATACATATGTCGAGAGTACAATAAATATAAGAGGAAATCAAATAATGCGCAGCATCCATATACTGAGCAAGATACATTGGAGACGGCCATGTTTTTTATTCAATGGAGTCAATTGTCTTATTCCTTCAGTCAGAATCTGATGTGCAACCTGATGGACATATTAAGGCTCTCTGCATTTGCATTCATTTATGTAGCAGAGATAGCCTGGGTTGAGTTTACATATGCTTGGTAATTTATTTCATGTACTTGGTAATATATTACTGTGCCAGGAGGGTGCTAATATATCATGTAAGGGGCTCCTTTTACAGTAGAGAAGGGCAGTCTGATCCTATAGTGGTTGTATGTGGCTCCAAGGGTGTGTTCAGAGTCAAAAACAAAACAAGTTAAGGTTGCAGCCCCACCCATTTTTTATGTGTGTTGCATACCTGTTTTTGTCTCCATTTTTTATTTGACTTCCCTTGATTGTTGTAAGCTGTCCAGAGTTGGCTGGTAAATAAAGAGACTTGTCTGTTATCAGCCAATCAGGTCTGCCATCTCAACTCTGACCTTTCAAGTGGACAGCTCTGTGTGGCCTCAACCTCATCTTCCTCCTGCCACTGGACTCTCTTCTGACAATGTTTCCTGAAGTTTGGAGAGAGTTTATTGCCATTCGTAGGCAGGATAAACATAAAAATGGAAGTGTAAATTATATAACAATGTTAGCATACTTTACATTCCCCCCTATTCCAATTTGTCTATCAAAACAGGCAAACAGAAACTCCACTGCCCATCACTTGTATAATTACTGCAACTATGAATTGTTGCCATTCACTCTTGTCCAAAAAGGATTAAAAGGGCCTGTTTAAAGACCATTGGGAAATTTCAATTAGTGCATAACCAATAAGGTGGATATCTGAGTGGGATTGATCCAGCTGCCTTTGTCTTTTGCTTCTTGTTTTTTTGATAAAGAGAAGTGAAAAGGCTGGTTCTTCCTTTCACATCCCTAAATACTTTGTGATAACGATACCTGGCGGACTTTCTTGTCTTACTGTTGTGTCCTGGGGGAGGGCACAGACCAGCGCGGGAATTACCGGCGCTCGGATTGGCAGGCTGCCACCCACTGAGGGATACTTAAGGGGCAGCGCGCCAGCCGAGCGCCATTCTTGCAACTGATCACTATATCTAATAAAGACATCAAACTGAGTGTGCCTCCACTTCGTTCTTGGGAACCCACTATACAACACTTACCTTGATCTTACCAAGCTTTTTCATCATATTTAGAGTGCCTTCTCCAAATTTCTCAGCTTTAACAGCTGATGGGGAAGATGTTTGTGGCAGGAGCTTTGAAGTCACTTCACTGCATTCTATTTTTTCACTAAGGAAATTTAAGATACAAAAAACAAGTAAAGCAAGCATAACTCGCATTTTAAAAAGTTAATTGAAGTCATTGATAGACCCTGAAGTTGTGAACTTTCTGGCCTGGATTTTTGTTTTCATGCAATTTAATGAAGTTGAGGACAAGTCTATCACAACAATTATCTAAGGCTCTTCAGAGCTGATGATTTGACCTCAGAGGACAGGGTTTTCTCAGTTCATTATTTTATAAAAATCATAGTTTGATTAAGAAGTTTTCTCTTCAAGGAAGCTCAAGATAATTTGTTTTTCTTGGGCATTCTAATTCTGCAGTGTTTTTGAAGTTAACGATTTTTACATATTTTATGAATATTCTGTCAAGCTGACAAAATTAGTCCTAAGAATGTTGTATTAATTATCTCTATGATTGCCAGCTGCTTCAAGAATCTTTGCAACTGGAGTGTGAGATAATAAACGCTGCAGCAAACAAGTAGACATACTCTGTGACTTACTTACTTATAAAGTCTGGTATGAATTGAGGAAGTCCAAGCAAGAGATGAATTTTTATTCTGAGGTCCCTAATCCCTATAAGAAACCACAGAATTTAAATCAGTGGATTCAGTACAGAAGTGGAACAGGGTGACTGCAGATGGGCAGTCAAACTGATTAGTGTGCATATTTTCACTCAGCCTATTATGTAGTTGTTGTGATGGTAACAATGGATACATTGATGAATTGTGTCTAGAAACATATAGGTAACAGTTTATTTGTTGGCTCACTCATTCAGTTTATATGGCTACCCACTAGACAAACAACTCATAGTAGAAGTTTGGAGATAAGAGTTGGCTCTACCTCAGTTAGAGATTTGGGGTGTCATGAAGTTCAGTAAATTGTTAGTTATTCACCATGTTATTGTATTGTTTGTTATACAATAACAAACTCATGTAATGCAAACATTATAGGTCAGAGGTCTCTAACCATGGTTCCTTTAAGACTTGTGGACTTCAACTCCCAGAATTCCTCAGCGAGCATAGCTTTAAAGCCTTAAAGGGACCAAGGTTGGAGACCTCTGTTTTAGGTAATGCATACCTTCTCTCAAATGGGTAGATAATGGCATTTGCTGCTCTGTCTTTAGCAGCAGTCTATGTTGGGCTGAGTTCTAACAGATGGTTAAGATAGCAATAACTATAGCAATAGCAATAGCAGATGCTAAGCTAGTCAGCTAGAAACCCAGCAGCCAAGCTCCGAGACCCCTCCTCATCCAAGCTCCTGCCAACTTAACAATTCAAAGCATGCAAATGTGAGTAGATAAATAGGTCCCATTTCAGTGGGAAGGTAACAGTACTCTGTGACATCATGCTAGCCACATGACCACAAAAATGTCTTCGGACAATGCTGGGACAATGGCCTTGAAATGGAGAAGAGCATCACCTTTATAGCAATGACTAGGAGAGTAAAATCTGTGGGG
>JANHFO010000013.1:0-11512 GCA_032468095.1 Pareas carinatus
GTTCCTGCTGTAGTAATTCTGAATAAACCTGTTGAAAGCAACGAGCGTCTCTGCCTCTTCAGTTCTACGTTACTACAGAATCCCCAGTCTTGATCCGAAGGCTCACCCAACAAAGGTGTGCTTTTCCCGAATCGTCAACAAGTGTTGTCCGAGCTGTCTGCGCCCACAGCCAGCTGCCTTTTTAAAGTTCCAGCTCGGGCAGTGGCCGCCGCCCCCACCCCCACCCATGGCCAATCCGCGGTGCTGGCTGTTCCTGTGCTGCCAGCCGGCATAGGTGCCTGCGAGTGCGCTCGTTCAGGAGGGGCTCCGGCGGCGCCTCTCCCTCTGAGTTGGGGTGCACACCAGTTGGTTCCTCCGCGCCTCCGTGCGGGGTGACTGGGGCCGACACCTCTAGGGGCGGGGCCTTGCTGCCACCCGTGCCCATCCCTGGCATGTTGGGGGATGGTTCGCCGGCGCTCGGAACGGCCGGATTGCCCGTGCACGCGCTGGACAATCCGGTCGCTACAGGCTCTGCTGCTGCCAGTGCAGGGGTGGGGGCGGGAGCCGGGCACGCCTCCCACTCCTTGTCGGATGTCTCCGAGTTCGGCTCGGCGAGTTCGGCCTGGGCAGGGACCCGAGTCCTAAAAAGCTGTTAGAAGCCACACGCTTATATTTATACATGTGACAGTTAACAGCTGTAACCAATCAGATGCTAGGACATTCCCACACTTGGTTTTCTGTGTCTGTAACTTCCCTGGGCAGAATGGCAGCATCGGGTAACAAACTTTTATGTATTGTACTTATGCTACATTCTGTGGATTGGCGGTTTGGCGCCAATTTATCCCACATATGCTATGTGGTCTTCACACGATATGGGTGTGGTAATGCAGCTCCTGAGAAATAAAAAAAATGGTTTACTTCACATTATTTTAACTCTTTGCTCCTCTCAACAGCTCATCTGTTTATCTACAATGTCCCAAATGCTCCATTCATCAAGATCCTGACCACCATCTTGATTCTTTTTTAATCATTTGAAGATGGCCCTGAACACCAGGTTCAGAGGACTTTTCCTTCAATCTGTCTGAGTAGCTCTATTAGACTGATATATATAATTCCAGGAGCTTTACGACTCACTTACCAATATTTGGCAAAGCCTAAAAAAAAAAAATCTTGGTGTCTTATGTGTAATTTTATCTAACCATCCAGCTATGCTAATTGTCTAAACTTCATTATGACAGAAAAGAATAGATGTGGGCCAGAGTTTGCAGTTGTTATATATTGTGCTTAGTATGCAGCTTTATATTCACATATACAATAAATATGATAATACTACTGTGATAAACAAACACTTTTTAAAGAACAGTTTCCATTTACTAAGAATGATAGGGAATAAAATAGATCTGAGTGCCACACAAAGTTTATTTATTGCAGTTTAGTAAATTGAGTTTTCAGGGAGATTATCATTCAGTTTGATTGCTCACATCAAAATCAACTATGGATGTAACTTGTGCCAATTAGCCAGAGAAATTACTACTGTTAAAATTCTTGTTGAATTTGTAGTATAAGGCTAGCAAAGATCTAGCCAAAATATCCGCATAGATATGGAATCTAAGAATATTACCAATTTTGAATATATAATATTCTTCACAACTGGATATGGTCAGATAAATATATTTGCCCCAGTCTAAGAGGAGGACATAAGGAGTAAAATTAAATCAGTGTATTTTTCTGCTGAATGTGCAGTTCTCCAATGCAATATATAAAAAAACTCTTGTTGGGCTGCTGCTTCTTTTACAGGACCATTAATCACCTATGAAAATGATGACTTTGGGGAGTGGAGAGATGGAAAAATGTTTTTGCTTCCTTTAAATGTCAGGTGCACTTTTTCTTTTCCTTTTTTTCCTTCTTCAGAGAAAAAAAAATCTTGAACATATGGAATGAATGGCAGAATTACCCATTCTAGAGTAACAGACGCTATAGCAAAGTTTTCTCATTGTTTAAAATATATAAAACAAAGAAAAGTGAAATCCTCAGCAGGAACTTATTATTTTTATGACAGGACAACATTTCTTAACTCAAAACAAGAAAATCCTATACGTTGACTTGAGTACATAATGAACATACCCACTGAGTAGCAATTGAAGACAGAAAGCAGGAAGCTCCCTTACTTCCTTTTGTTAATCAAGGGCTTTTATTTCTCAGACACTAAAGATTTCACCCACTGCTAGTGTGGTTGGGTTTTACCCAAACCATTATTCAGACAGAAGGGTAACAAACAAGGATTCAAGGGTCCGGCTATTGGATAAACTGTTTTTTTTAAAAGATATGAGAAAAGCTATTATAATGTAGAGATAACAGCAGCTAACTATAAGCTAAATGAATGGCTGGATGGAAATGGAATGGATAGAATTGTGAAAGGTGAACTCAACACATCTTAAAGTAGCTGAGGTTGAGAAATATTGAGACCAACAGACATCAGTCTTGAAATTCAAGCCTTCTCTGTCTTCATCCCAACTGTCATGGCATGAGATCAGGTTGTTTATCAGTGGCAGGAATCACTAACATCCGTGCATGAGTATTGAAACAGATTTGTCTGGTTTCAAGTTCTTTGTACCTCAGCTTAATCTTTCTAGTGCAAAACCTAGTATCATAGGATCATGGACTTGGAAGGAACTTTGAAGATCTTCTAGTCCAACCTCCTGCCCAGTACAGGAATTCCTGATACCAGTCTAGACATTCTGAAATGCAGAAGAGAGTTTGAGCCAGATCTTTTACTGCACCAAATAAACATCTTTAGAGTTCTCCTAGAAACCTAATTGTGGGAAGGGAATGCAGTTTGAAATGTTAATGCTGCCAGTCTCCATATTTGTTCAGTCCATCTACCTATAAAATAAAAGCATATACAAGTAATCCTTGACTTGCAACCACAATTGGGACCAGATTTTTCCACCACTAAGTGGTGCAGTCATAAAGCAAGTCGCTATGCAGCTACATTGCTTAATGACTGCGTGTAAAGCAACCAAAAATTTGGGCTCAATCATAACTTGAAGACTACCTGTAGCTTATCTGGCATTACGTGAAACTAATGAACCCTGGGAAGAAAGCATGACAAAAGAATTATGAAACAGAGCAGCTGGTCTCTCATTTGAGAATAACATATTGCTTTCCTTGTAGATAGGTTTTCTTCATATAACGGCGAAGAACTGTAGCAACAGTTGTGATATATTAATCACTCACCAGGCATAAGCAGATATTGGATCTCTTCTGCTGAACACAATCTGTGCTGTTTGGCTTATTATATTGGAGATACCTTTGAGAGGAGAATCAATATAACTAAATACTGGGTGCATTGGTTCCATCTGGTGGGAATTTCCAGTTTTTATTTTTGTTTTCAATAATTTTATTAAGAATGATGCTATACAGGTAGAACTAATGAAGAAATCTCATGCATATTTAGAGAGGAGGGAAAGAGAGGGATAGGGAAAGAACAAGTGAAGGGGGGAGTAAGAACAAATCCCCCCCCAAATGGAAGAACAAACGAATTCAAATATTTCAACTAAATCACTGTTCCTGAGCTTTAGTAATTGACTTTCAAAGTCCTGTTTTGCATTGAAATGTAAACAAAACAGATTTTTCTCACATGAAGGACTTTCTAATTGATTTCAGAGTCTTTCCTTAAACCATTTTCACAAAGCCTTAGCATTTAAACTTTTTAAAAACAGCTCTAAAATCACTCCTTTGCTGTATGTTGCTAAAAATTTCAAAATAAATAAAGATCTTATGAAGCTGAAAAGACATAGTTTCCATTCTTTATAAATGGATTGAAGGAAAATTCATACAGCAATTTGCAGACTTGCAGTTCTGAAGGTTTTCATTCTAAAGGAGGCAGTTCAAAAAGCAGAAACTCCAAAGTGATTAAAAGGATGAGGTTTGATCAAACCATGAGTCCATGAAAGTCTGCATTTACAGTTCAGACCACGATATAACCAACTTCTACGGTAGCTGAACACAAGCAGCTGCAAAAAATATCAATTTCTGCTTTCTGTGCACAAAAACCAGCTGTTGAGAAGTGCATATGGGCAATATCTGCATCTCTCTTTGTTCCAGAGAAAATTTCAGAGTCTGGACATCACATCCAGATGTCTTTGGGAAATAATGCCCCTGCAAACTGTGTGGGGTGGAGAAAAATGTGAGCGTTAACTCACTTTTCTTCGGTGTAAGCAAGAATCTGGGAATCTCATTTTAGGGTGGTAAGAGTTGTGTAGAATCTAGATGCTCTGTTTGCCATTATCTCTGACAATAAACAACATGAGTCTTCAGCAGTTTTTTAATCCCATCCTGAGGAAATAATGCACAGCTTTTTATATTCTTCAGAATACTGATTGCACCGTTGTCGAACACCCAACATTTGACCTGAATTAAAAAGTACTTGCTTCTAAAAGCAATAAAAAGGATATAAAGCTGAGGAAAAATGTCCTTCTGTTATAACTCCACTTTTGCATTCTAATTGTAAACTTCAGTAACTTCTGCAAGGTACACATTTCTCAAGGGACTTTAGCCTTGTGAACTAATACTCAGTATCTAAAAATAACAAAGAAAAGGAAGAGAAGTGATAAAAGTCCATTCTGTTTTGATCTTGTTGCACATTTCTGCTAAGGATATTGATTATCATTTCTCTGTGATTCAGAAACTGAACTGAATTTTTTCTACTTTGAGGAAAATTTGAGGGAGGAAATGCCTTTGAGAGAGGAAATTCTTATTTATCCTACCAGTTCATCTAAGTGAACTAAAGAAAACACATGCCTTTTTGTTTTCCCAGAAATGACCAGAATAAAAAGGCTGTACTAGAGATACACATATATTGTATTGATGTTGGAGTACTCTAGGCATGCTTTATGCTGTAATTTCCCATATTCTGGCAGCATATAAAGAAGTATAAAAGTGGAACCAAAAGAAATGATGATTTGAAGAACATTCAGTGTAGTAGCATGTGTTGGATGTTGAAAAAGAAGAAATGACTGATTGGATCAGAAGGTGAAGGCTAAATTCTTAGCTAAAAATGAGACTGGAAAAGAGAAAATGAAAAGCAGCGCTGGTTTTTGACCACATATTGGTTTTATGTTCAGAAAACTAAGGAAATGAATGCTGTAATCAAACAATAACACAATGTTTCCTAGATTATGGGTGAAGCTAGAATCTCACCCGTGACAGTTGTGCATTCTGGTCTGAGAGAGATAAAATTTAGGCCAGTTGGGTGAGCTCTCTAGGTGGTCTGGAGGTGACTGGCATAGAAACTGAAACAGACAGTCAGAAAACAATAAACTCTGAATTGAAAACCCAGTGATAACTGCTTAAACAATTACTTTTTCAGACTTGCTGATTGATAGTCTCTAGAGACTCACCACAGGCTATAAGTTGTCATAAAAGCTAGCTATTTGGTAGGCTTTTGCTCTGCATAGCACACAAGGCAAAGAAACATTTGATTTTTCCATTTAATTTGGGTCTTAAACTCACAATGGTAGGAAAATAACATTTGGTGGCCTACTGTCAAATACATAACAAGCTACTGGGATGGGGGTGGTGAATTTTCATATACGTTTCCTTCTGTGGGAGCAATTATCAGAAAACATTGGGAACTGACACATGAAGAACTCGTGGTAGTACTACCACTGCTTGCTCACAATCATTTATTCTGCTCCCTTGGATGCCATGGGGGTAGGGAGGCAAAATTGCCTTCAACATAGATCACCATAAAGTATACCTGTGGTGACAATATCTTTAGAGGGAAATGTTGTGGTGGTTAGGCTTGTTTGCAAATCACAATCAAAACATGAGCCCATTTTGTTTAAATGCAAGAGTGAGATTATTAACCTGGACTGCCTAGTGTGAATCTTCTTAAAGCTTTTCAATTTGCTCTGTGTGATTCTTGCCACATGACTTTTTAAAAAGATAGCTTCTTAAATTTCAGTTGGAACAAAAAAAGAGATAAGAGTGCAGCAGTATGCAAATTTTTCCATCTTATTATCAGCTCCCCAGTGGGTGAGAACAAATTTAGATCTGCGGAAAGTGCTGCAGCTCTCATGTGCCCAATTTATTAACTTATAGGAGGGTTTTAAATACATGCTGTTTGCCTCAAAACTTTCCACCCTGGTGCTCTTAGATTATTGGGCACTCCTGTCAGCATCATTATTGGACATTTAGTCCTGCTGGTAGAGGTGATGGAAAGGTGTATCCAGATATAGTTGAAGGGCAGTAAGTTAGAGAAAGTTTTCTACAGTCTAATGTATATGTGTACTAGTTTTTTATACCCGTGCTCTGCTATGGGTTTTTTTAAATCCTGCATCCTTCCCCCTGTATATTTCTCCTCTTTGTCACCCTCTTTCACCCTCTCTCTTTCCCCCTGTCTCCTTCTCTCTCTCTATCCCTTTTTCACTCTCTCTCCCCCCTCATCCTCTGTATCTCTCTCTGTATCCTCTCTCTTTCTCCCTCTTTCTCTGTCTCACTCTTTCTCCTTCTTCTCTCTGTCTCTCTGTCTAAGCTTCTCCATCTCCCTCCCTCCCTGTTGCCCCTCTCTCTTTCTCCTTCTTTGCTTCTCTCATCTTCCTGGCCAAAAGATCAACCTAGCGTGGCATGCACTAAATCAGCTGTTTGGCTGTGTTATCGGCAGAGCTCCACAGTGCTAAGTTTTTTTTCAGTCCGGATAAACCCGTTCCGAAAAAAATTGTAGCACTTTGTAGGATCATCTATAACACTGCTGCCCAGCTGATTTAGCGTGTCCCACTACTCAGTTGATCAACGGTGGCGGGCAAGCTAGAGGCAGACTGCTGCCACTTGGAGGGTGAGGCCGGGAAGCGCTTTGGCTCACAACATTTATTTTTGCCAGGCCATTCTCCCTGTGTCTGCAAGCACCGTGCAGCCATTAAAGTATTTTGGCCAGGTGTTTGGCAAGCTGCTAGGCTGCCGGTAAACTCCACCATCATTTGGAGTGTTTGAAGGAAGTAAGTGCATGCACAGTCGTTCCGTTGTTTGTGTAAGCGCATGCGCAGTGCTTTTTTCCAAAAAATGTTAATTAATTAATATTTTAAAAAATCTTAGTGAGCGTCTAGATGGCAAAACCAAGGTGTGTAGCCAGTTTCATCTTTATAGTGTTAATGGTGTTAGAGATATTGTGAGGAGTCAGATAGTCAGTCAGTCAGTGAGTCTGTGAATGAATGAATGAATCATTTTTGAGAATTATATATTTAGATACTATGTGTTCAGAAATATTGAGCAATCTGTTTTCCATAGAATAACTCTATGAAACACATAAAATTGGCCAGCTGAACCACACAAATACAACTAATCAGTAGTCATATTTTCCACGTGAGGACTGAAGTTGAGAGACAAGCAAACAGCATGAGAGTTTACAGTTTAAAAAACAATGCACCAAGCCTAAAATTTTAATCTCTTAATTTTTTTATTTTCCTTGTGTTATTCTGATATTTATCTAATTTTTAACTATCTTGTCTTTGACTGCCACATACTAATAGTGTTCTAATATCTATGTTTTATGTGACTGATTATGTATTATATTTAATCATCCTGAGCATTTTAGTAGAATGACAATCTAAAAATATAAGTTCTAGGGAGAGTAAATTCCTGTTGTTATTGTTCACAAGGAGGTGATACTTCAGAGAAGTCTGATCTGACTAATATAGTCCACAGGCAGAACTTCTAATCTATAGTGCATTTCTGTTGGGTTCAGCCCCCAGATGATTTATACAGGAATTATGTAAATCGATCTTGGGTTCTTTAGAATAGAATTGAAGAATCATAGAATTATAAAGTTGGAAAGGGCCAATTACAGTAGATCACTGAGTTCAACCTGCTGCTTTGTACAAGGGATCCATGTTAAAGTACCCAGATACATTGCTGTCTCTATTCCTTCATGCCTCCTTAAACAAATCTGCAAATTAAATTAGAAAGTGAATATTTTTTTTAAAAAAATAGCTAATAGAATCATTGATCTTCCCTTTGATCTAGAAACATTCATTACAATATGTGTATGGGAGAAATTAGAAATTCCATTCCTAACAGCCATGGTGACTGATGAAGATCAGTAGTCCAAAAGAGATGGAGGTCTATAAACTAGGAATATTGTTGTGATGACGGTATGCAGATGATAGGCGGTCTACTACCAGGATGCCAAATATTCAGTATGTATATTTGTTTTAATTCTTGACAAAGGCCCATTATCTGATTACAAATAGGTCCCTCATTTGCGCACAGTATTTTTTTCATGTAACTCTAAACAATTTTAAAGATAACCCTGACAAATGCTAGGAAACAGTCAGCATAGATTTGTGTACTTACCATAGATTTTTTTAAAAAATGTATGGAAATATTTTGAGATATTAAATCTTCCTTTTAGATTGTATTGGAGGCTATATGCACTTTTAGAATATTGACTGATACTAAAAATGTTTATAATGTGTTTTTTCTATTGCTGAGAAATTAGCCTCACATTGACTTACAAGTTGTATCCTTCAGTGAGGACTAATAACAAGCTCCCTAAGCTTTCATTTAAAGTATGTATCCTACAGTGGACATGCAACAGTGCAGTTTTCTTAGCAACAAGGACAAAGCCTTCTTTCCTTGGCCAATGTAATTACATTCCTTCTTTTTAATTTTCTGTGAAAATTGTAGATATTATTTTAGCCGTTGCCCTTTTTACAAGTGGTATTTATATAAGCAGCTTTTCTCCCTTTAAAGTCTTGTATTATGTCAACGCAATTCAAACATAACATTAGCAGAAAAGTGGACTGTACTCTTGATGTTTTGATTGAAAATTTCTCTTGTGTACAATTCTGAAAATTATTTTTCGGCGAGTGAAGTACTAGGTGGGTTTTTTTTTCCCCCATTGCTGCTTCCAATGTCGACTGAATGCACTATAAAGAATAAAGGACAAAAATATATGGAATTTTAAGGGCCGCAAGGCATGACACCTTAGTTCTAGATTTGTGACCTTTCTGGGATCTTCATTTGTACTCAGTGAAAAGCTGATTTCTATAGCCTCATATACATCCTGTACATAACACCAAAATGAATGGAAATAGGACAGCTGCTGTTTTAAAATCCCTTGAACATTCCTTCCTTGCAGCCTGACTTTTCTTACATATTCAGAATTAATAGATTCCATTCAGAATTAATGCCAACCTTTCTCTGTATTTTGAATGTCGAATTTGACTGACAGTGGGAAAATGCCTTATTTAATAAAGGAAAATCTGAATTATTATATTAAATTATATTTTTTTTAAAGAATTTTTTTTACTTTACTGTTAAACATATAATAGTGATACTAACCCAGGCTGAAAAAGTCACTGAAAACTCTGATTTCAGTCATCCCCACTGGGCATATTATGGAAAACAGACCAAGAAATGGACTATCTTTGGGTAGATCTTAGCTGTGGATACCATATTTTTTAATAGAAAATTTAAACAAACACTAGATTTTCTTTCAATGTGATCTCCTGTTGCCATGTAACCAACTGATTCCAGATTCAAAAGGATTTCAGAGCAGAATTTGCTTTAGAGTTTCTTCTTTTCTTATTTATTCTTGGTATTTATGCCTCTTGCATTTGTGGAGCAGTTAGGGGGAGCTGCCAATCAGAAGATGCTGGGAAACGTGGCAGTTATAGCAGTAGTCACCCACATAACTACTTCTGAAATAATAACTAATGCACAGAATTGGGAATGCATTGCTCTAGGGCACGGGAGTCAGTAACAGGAGCAACTTGGCAATTTTCTGGCATTCAGCGGAGTGCTAGAAAAAAGGGACATAGGCTATAACAGCAGCCATCATGGGTATTCATTATTTCTAATTAATCCCAGTGCATACAGACGGTGGGTTTTCAAATTGTCAAATGTAATCATTCACACTGCAAATTTATTAGGAGAAAGTGTGTGCATGTGGACAGTGTAACTCTAATCTGGTACCACCATGTAAAGATGGAAAAATTACACTTGAATTCAGGGATGTGCTATGCTCCAATGAGAGAATGTGCTGGCTTAGTGGCTGAGCAACAGAGCTAGGATTTTACTAGTTGTAATCTGAGCATCGCCATCAACTTCGCCTTAAGCAATTTTTTTGGTATGCTTGATCTTTTGATTGGCAGAATAAGGATAATAACGCTTATATTACAAAGCTGCCACAAGGATTAAAACAAAATGCACATGTTAGTTAGACTAGTCTCCAATGCAGAAATCAGACTGGTGATGGGACAATCCTAACACGGCAAGATAAAACTGCTTTTGAAATCACTGCACTAATTCCCCACGTGATACCTTATATTATACCTCCTATGGTCCATAGGTTCAGTACTGATCACCTACAGAATCCTGCGGTATAACTTCAGACTGAAGCAGGGATTGCATGGCCAACATTGATGCTCCCTGTCTCATCCAAACATCTTGAAGAACATGGGATTTTGACTAGGCAGCAGAGCTTTTCTCTAGTGACTCCTATGTTCCAGGGCATGCTTGAATTTGGTACCTTAGTGTATGTCACCTGGAATTTCACAATTCGGCCTGTCTACAAATATTACAAGTAACCGAATAACAGAATTGGAAGGGACCTTGCAGGCCTACTACTTCAACCCCCTGCTCAGGCAGGAAACCCTACACCGTTTCAAACAAATGGCTGTCCAATCTGTTCTTAAAAACCTCCAGTGATGGAGCACCCACAACTTCGGGAGGCAAGTTGTTCCACTGATTAATTGTTCTCCCTGTCAGGAAATTTATCCTTAGTTCTAGATTGGCTTCTCTTCCTGATGAGTTTCTCATCCATTGCTTCTTGTCCTGCCTTCAGATGCTTTGGAGAATAGCTTGACTCCCTTTTCTTTGGGGCAACCCCTGAGATATTGGAGCACTGCTATCATGTCAACTCTAGTTCTTCTTTTCATTATACTGGACAGACCCACTTCCAGCAACCGTTCTTTCCATGTTTCAGCCTCCAGCCCCCCAATCATCTTTGTTGTTCTTCTGTACACTCTTTTTAGACTCAACATCTTTTTTACATCGTGGCAAACAAAACTGGATGAAGTATTCCAATTGCAGTCTTAACCAAGGCATTATAAAGTATATTAACACTTCCCATTATCTTGATTCTATCCCTCTGTTAATGCAGCCTAGAACTGTGTTGGCATTTTTTGACGGTTGCAGCACACGGCTGGTTCATGTTTAAGTGATTGTCCACTAGAACTCCAAAGATCCCTCTCACTGTTACTAGTGTTGATCCAGGTACCAACTATACTATACCCGTGCATTTGTTTTTCTTGGAACCTTATTTTTTTTCACCATTGAATTTTGTTTTGTTAGATAGCACCCAATATTCAAGTCTGTCAAGATCCTTTTAATTGTGCTCTTCTGTCCTGTCCTCCACTGGTTTTTCGCATGTCGCTGTCAGAAGTCTTGAGCATTCTTTTGCAAGTGTTTAAAAATCAAACTTCAGGCCCAAGCAAGATGAAAGGAGATTTTAATAACACAGATCAAGACT
>JANHFO010000017.1:0-12640 GCA_032468095.1 Pareas carinatus
TAACCAGATGAATAAACAATCCAAAACGAACATTAGTTCTTAAAGGCTATTTATTTTCTAGGGAGCAGGCTCTATAGCAAGTGCAACCTATTCAAACTAGGATTCTCTGGGCAGTTCTTTCCCACGGTGACTATCTGCGTCTCCGCCATTCTCTCCTCATCACGCGCTCAGCCACATAGATAAGGGCCCAGCTGCAAGGTGATGCCCAACTCCCCCCCTGTCTGCCTCCATGGCAACTCAGAGAAGATCTGGGAGTTGACACCTATCTGTAAGTTTAAATAATATTATTAATATTAGCTTAGTCTCTGACAATGTTACTATAAAATACATTTAATACAAAAAAATGTGCATTTTGGAATAAGGTCCAACCTGCTAATTGAATGGCAGGAACAACCATCTGAAAACAAGTCCAGAAAGACTTCCGATTCCGGTTCTCACTGAGTGAGGACACACCCGTTGGGGAACCAGAGGTAAAAGCACTCTTCTCCTGCTGCACTGGGGATCGTAAAGGTCCAGAGTCCCCCCGTAGAGGCAACTGAAGAGGGAGGGTAGGTTTGGAAGGAGCACTGATGGCGGTCAGCGTGAACTGGATGCCGCTTCTCCCCATTCTCCAAGTGATGAAAGAGGCATTTTTCTAAATGCCATAAGCTGAGAGCCGAGGATAGAAACAAAAATCAACTGGAGTCTACGGAAGTCAAAGAAAAGAACCCACCAACCCCTTTTTTACTCTTATATTTCTCCTCGATATTGACAGGTTGATAGGGCAAAGGGATGATAAAAGTAATGAAATTCAGTCCAATGAAGATTTGCAAAATGGCGACTGAAATCATAATGGACAATAAGAAGATTTGGTAGAGAGGGAGCAGATCTGGAAAATGGAG
This sequence comes from Pareas carinatus, assembly GCA_032468095.1. NCBI lineage: Eukaryota > Metazoa > Chordata > Lepidosauria > Squamata > Pareidae > Pareas > Pareas carinatus. The sequence goes on from JANHFO010000017.1 coordinate 882, forward strand.
AGCGGAAAGAATGTTAAAAATATTGGATATTGAAAAAGAAGTTTGGATTTGACCTTAGGTGGAAGGATTAAAAGCAATGTATGAAAAAAAGTGTGGACTTTAAAATTTGAGAATCAGAGACTTGGAAGTGGAGAGAATAGAGTTTCAGTCAAAATAAATTTCAAGCAGCAAGAAGAGGATATGATGCAATCCCCTTTCATGATTAGATTTTTTCAGATTGTTAAAGAACTGAGAATACAGAAAGAACTATCTTTAAAACAACAAATTGAAAAGAAAACTGGGAGAGAAGTTAATAAGGACATTAGTATGCGAACGAGATTTAAGAAAAAAAGTGGAAAACAGAAGCCTGTAAGATGTGGTAAAGTTTTGACTGGGAGTAAGAAAAGAAAAAGACCTGGGAACTCTTTTAAAAGGCAACAAAATGGAATATGGTGTAAAAAAATTTGCCCCAAAAGAGACATAGGTGAAAGAAGCGATTTGGAGGGAAAAATGGAAATACCCGAATTGGTGAGACTGGATCTAAACAGGAACTTTGGAAGAAAAAAGGTTGGAGATTAGAGTTGGGAAGATGATTGTATAAAGTAAATGTGAATTTACAAGTGATGATGTTTTATGTTAAAGAGATGTGGTGGCAAAAAAGTATTGGTTAGAAAATATAGTTATGATATAAAATAATTTCAAATAGGGATAAAAGAACAACTGGAAGTGATTATGATTATGTTAATGGATTATGTTTTAAAAGGAATGGTATTGGTTAAAGGGAATTATGCCACAAAAGGGAAATCAAGGGAATCAAGATGAAGTAATTAAAATTAAGTGTAAATGGGGTGAAAATAAATGGGATGAAAATAAGGTAAAGGAAATTAATGTTTGGAGATTGTTAACCAATGATTTTTAGTTACTTCAGAAATGGAAAGGAGAAAGTTCAATTTAAGAAATGGTAAACTCTCTAAATGTTACAATTAAAAGAGGGAGAAGAGAAATGAAATAAAGGAACTAGATTATAAATATTAAGGTATTTAAAAACGGAAAAAAGGAAGAGAAGTAAAAATAGAATTTGGTACAAAAATGTTTGAGTAAAAAGAAGTATTGGTTGGAAACCAGGCTGCTTGCTAAAGAAGAAGAAGAAAGGAAAGAGGGAAGAGAGAGAAGAAAGAAAATAGAAGAAAGTAGAAAGAGGGCAGAGATGAGACGTAAGTTCAAAGGTAAGAGGAAGTTAGGGGATAAGAGAGAGAAAAGGTGAAGGAGAAAGATGGAGGAAGGGACACTAAAGATGTATGAAGAGTTGGAGGCTGATCGATAGAAAGGTGGAGTGAAAGAAGAGGAAGTAGGAAAGAAGGAGAAAGTGAAAGAAGAAAGATGAACAGAGGAAAAAGTAAGGGGTTAGGAAGGTGGAAGAAGAGGAAAGAATAATGTAAGGTGGATGAAGGGAACAAAAAGGAAGAGGAGAGAAAAAAGAGATGTGATAATAAAACCTTAAAGAAATTGAATGTAAAATCCCCCCTTTCTTTTTCTTTTTCTTTTTCTGATATAACCCCCTAGAAGAGGTAGGGAACAATTCCTGTTAGAGATGTAATTGGTGTTAAATTTCCTTTTCCTTTTTTGAAAATGATTTTTTATGTATTTTGCCTGTGTACCTGCTCTTTATCTTTGACATTTCTTAAACACCTGGTTATATGTTAATTAAAGAGCTTTTTTCTTCTGATTACTATGTATGTTGGTATGTATTTGTATTTGTGTTTGTGTATTTGTTTAATTATTTGTTCGAAATAAAATAAATGAAAACAAGTCCAGAATAAAGATCTAGGCAAGACAAGAAGATAAATACTTTTGTTTTAATTTAAATGTAATTCAAATTAACGTTGTTATCCCATATATATAATGAATCTTTTCCTTTTTATTCTCCTGATATTATAATTTATTAACGGTTTTTAGAAGACCCTGAAGAGTGCCCTCAAGATTTTTGAAGGGAATATTTGAACATGCAGACTCAGACTTTGCACCTATGTTTAGAGAAATAAACAAATGCATTTTAATCTAAATTTATTTTTGCAATATATACATATTGTATATATACATAGTAATAAATAATTATGTATATATACAGTATGTATATATGTATGTATTCTGATTGAGTTAAAACATAAATGTGTATGTCTTAATCTGTCTTTGAAGAGCTATACATGTTCATTTTTATATAATTTTCAGTATTATGAGCTTGTTCTGCTAAATAGCAGATTCTTTCTCAATATCAGATCAATTGATTAGAAATCTAAGTTAAAGTACAGTCTTGCGCTCTATCACTATGTTATCTATTTCCAGAACTCCTTCCAGATTTATAGCAATTCCTGAAGGCTTAGATGTGTGAAGATAAATACAGGAAGAAATGAGAAATTTCAACTGAAATTTGAAATAAGATGGAGAGCTGAAAGTTTTTGAATATAGAAGATTCAAAACAAATAAAATAAAGCAAACATACAAATGATAAAAGAGAGGTGAAAAGGAAGAAAAAAAGGAGAGAATAAATGGAATAAGATACTCTGTTACACATGGTAATATGAGAGTGCTGAGGATAAACCTGGGCTTTAGTTGTCCTTATGGAATGCTGATCAAAATATCAAGGCAAGGTCCATACAGAATATATAACAGTAAAGGTATGTGTCAGTGAATTGCATGTATCTTGGAAGAAATAGAAGTAATGACAGACGTCATTTTCTTGGGCTCCAAAATTACTGCAGACGGTAACTGTAGCCAGGAAAATAAAAGACACTTGATCTTTGGAAGCAAAGTTATCACAAACATAGATTGCATATCAAAAAACAAAGGCATCACTTTGTCAACAAAGTTTTATATAGTAAAAGTCATGGTTTTCCTAGGGTCCTGGGCAGACAAACCAGGCTGTAGATGTAGCCAATAAAGGGTTAAATAACTCCCTTTCCTGGTGGCCAATTTCCTGCCTGGCCTAAATAAATTAGGAGCAGACTTGCTGCAAGGGGTTTTAATGAGCAATAAAGCCATCAGCCATAGATAGACTGTGGGGAGCTGCAGACTCACAGTACAAAGAAGTTCTGTTCGAAGGGGCAAAAGAATCATGAGTAGTCCACAGTCCGAATCTAAGGATCACCAGAATCATGAGCAGTCAAATTCCTAAGTCCAAGGATCAAGAAGCCGGCAATAATCAAATTCCAAAGCCAACGTCAATAACACGAAACAGAAATCCAGGATGTATGCAAAATCAAACAGTTGCTTGTGCTAAGTGCAACTGTTTGAAGGCCTGCCTTTTATCCCTCCATTGAGAGTGGGGGCTGCCTGCCACGCTCCCCGACAATGCTCAATAGACTGGCCTGCTGCCTCCCTCTGGGTCTCTTGGCTCAGCTTGCGTCTGATCTATGATTTGTCCCCCCGGTTCGTCTATTACAGCCTCTGGCTCTGCACCAGGCTCTATCCCCTCCCCCTATTGATTTCCCACAGCTGTCCTGGCCTCAGGTCCAGTTTCTTCTGCTCCTACACAGACTGGTAACATAGCTGTGGGGACGGGTGGCTGGGCCGAGCTTGGTCCTGGAAGGAATGAAAGCCCCTCTCCTAATGACTCATCAGAGTCATCAGTCACAGCTGAGCTTGTGGAGGGGGGCGAGGCACAACAGCAATCCTGTATTAGATTTGTATACTCTGAGTCCTTGGCTCTGTGATTTAAGGAAGTTTAGATTTGGAAAAGTGAATATTTAAGTGAAAATATCACACTGCGTTTCTCTGATGGGAAGACAATGCTGAATTTAAGACCATTTTCGGAAAAAAGGACAAAGCATGTTTTGGACAAAGCATGTTTAACAATGGGTTTGTTACTGCTCTAGAGGGATGCTAAAACTGTGTCTCAAAGGAATCTGAACAGTTGACAAGTGTGATGAAGCGGCAGAGAAAGGAATGACTTGTGAAATCCTTACCACCATGCTTGTACCAAGCTAGGCTGCTTTTGATCACAGGTTTAGCACTCTTCCAGAGCAATAGTAAATTCATATTCAAGAGAAGCACAAGCAAAAGCTGAAGTCATATGGAGATAACCAGATCACACATATGTCTTTGAGCCATTAGGTCTAAGTCAGGTTCCAAATTTGGAATGGTTCTACGATAAATTACCCCTTTTCCTGAAGGCTGGTGATGTTAAGAAGGTGATGTGAGGAACAGGTTTCCTTGCATAGGAAATGACAATATCATCCTCTGGCTGCAACCAAAGCAGAATAAATTACTGATAGAGGAGAATATTTGTAACTCAGGGTTGAAATAGGAGGTCCTTGGTACTCTGTGAGCTTGGTTGTTTTCTTGCAGATGTTTCATTACTTTCATCATGCTCTACCTAGTTTGGATAATGAAACATCTGCAGGAAAACAGCCAAGCTCAGAGAGCACCAAAGACTTCTCCCAAGAAAAAAACTAGAAGTGGCAATTGAAACAACCCTTTCTGTTGGCACACAGAGGAGAGAAAAGCACTTTAGCAGAGTCATGGGGAAAATCCCGAGGACAGCAGTTAAAACAGAGTCAGAATAGGACAACTGTTAATATTTCTCACATTCTGGAATGAGAATACTGAAATACTCAGCACTGTATGAAACCATTATACTATATAGCAGAAAATATATAGCAAAAAAAAAGTAGTTTTATTTCATTCAGTTTACATCTGTGGGGTTTGGTAGATTTTGTCAAATCTCTTGATCTTGCCTTTGTTCAATTGGACTAATTCCAACTTAATTTAAAATAATTCTAAATATAAGATAACCACATAGATCACACTTCTCCATGGAGATCTGTTCCTCACTTTGTCCTTCAGTGCACCCATCATCACCATAACTGAATCCATCGGCCTTGTTGCTGGTCAACCTCGTCTCTTTCCTTCAATTTTTCTTAACATTAGAGCCTTCTCTAGAGAGTTCAGTCTTTACATAATATATCCAAAGCAGGATAATTTGAATGTCATCATTTGTGACTAGTGGGAATTTTCTTACGAGATTCAGATTACACTGAGAGTTGTATCTATACTACATTTCCCCATAGAGGACACATTCATTTGAACTAAGTTCTTTGATTCAGTGTAGTTCTGTCTTAGATTAATTGTTCACACATTTTCTGTATGCACACATATACAGGTAGGCCTCAACCTACAACCATTCCCAGCTGGTTTCCAACAGGTCAATGGTGTAAGTTAGGTTCATTTAATGGCTGCATATTCACTTAATGATCACAGTAATTCACTTTACAACCATGGCAAACAAGATCCTAAAACTGGATGTGATTCAATTAACAACTGCCTTGATTAGCAGTTCTGGCTCTAATTTTAGTTGTGAGTCTAGGATGACCTGTATGGCACGTTCTATCTATTTCCACTTCTAAAGCAGTACCTTCTTTTATTAAATCATGGCAGAGAAAAACCTCTGAGCTGTCTGGTTGCAATGTCAAATCCTTCCTGGATGAACTGGAGACAAGGGAGAAAAAGAAACATGGCGTTTTTAGTGCTTTTACACGGGATCCTGATTTACCAACTGAACGGATCTTCTGGACCAAAATTGGCATGGTTCCACGCGAACAAGTAGGCGACTTCCCTCTGCTTCTTCTTTTAGTAATCTGGTGCTGATTTTCTTCCACCATAAGCAATGCGGATGGGAACAGAACGAAGTACAATTTGTTTTTGGTTTTTTTTAAAGAGAATGTATTTTTCTTTTTTTCTTCTTTTCAAAGTATCAAAATAGTTTGTCTAAGCAGAAAACATTAAAGGACATTCAGAATGATATTGACTAGGCAGCTGGGTGAAGAAAAAGAATGGGAGTGAGAGAGGACTAGCAAGCAAATTTCCTCCAGGATGTTTTTCTGTAATGGGCGTTTAATGGGGATGATGAACCTATAGTAATATCAGCCAGTGACAGAAAATAATTGCCTGTTTCTTTTTCCTAGTACCAAACAGGGCCAGGCTCCTACAACATAAAGCCTATTACGAGAACAGACTATAAAAATCAACCACCATTCTGGATTCGATCGAAAAGATTTGACCGAAGAGCATACCGCCTTTGTTTTGGAATTACTGTAAGGGAGTAATAGGACTATAACCCATTTTCTCATTGCAGCCTTGACACTACATCCAAAACACTCAGTATCTATGGGGCTTCTCAAACATTCAGATCATATAGGCAGTCCTTGACTTACAACAGTTCATTTAGTGATGGTTCAAATTTACAATGGTACTAAAAGAAATGACTTATACCTGTTTTTCACACTTACGAACATTGTAGCATCTCCATAGTCAAGGGATAAAAATTAGCAACTGGTTCATATTTTATGACGGTTGCAGTATCCCTGGCGTCATTGTGACCTTCTGACAAGCAAAGTCAAAGGGGAAGCCAGATTCACGTAACAACCATGTGACTAACTTAACAACTGCAGTGATTCACATCACAACTGGGGCAAGAAAGATAATTAAATAGAGCAAAATTCACTTAATAAATGTCTTGCTTAGCAACTTAGATTTTGCACTCAATTGTGGTCCTAAGTCAAGGACTACCCGTAGATGTTCCAAAAGTGCTTTTTCCAAAAGACAGCTGACCTTTCTTGAGGTTTTTTCTTCCCTTCACCCCTTTGAACACATCCAAGAAGCTTCTTCAGTTCTTCAGACAGACCAAGTTTCTTGGATGAGAAGCAAAACGTTTTCAAAGGAAAAACCAAGAAGGTCCAGTTGCCTTCTGGAAAAAGCCCCTTTGGGACAAGTCGGCCAATAGGATACAGTCAGCAGAATTTCACTTAGGGGAGGGAGAAGAGATGAGAAAGAAAGAAAAAAAAGACAGATGATAGTCACAATTGGGTTTATCATGCATTGAAAAAGAGCTGGGGCTTGCAGGATGTGATTGTAACCCTGACTTTTGGGATGCCAGTCCCTCTGCAGATGCCCCTGGGAGAGAAACTGGGTTCAGAACCACTTTTTAATATAGCTTGCTTTGCAACGGCCTCTTAAGAGATAAAAGCACACGTGGGTCAGTTACTTCAATGAAGGAGGTCATTCAAAGGTGCTTTAATAACTTGGGCCTTGTTCTTTATGCCATTGATTTCACTCCGTAGATTGTGTGTAAGAGAAATGCAATCAGACAGGGGACTCAAATATTGTGTTTACTGTTATCTTTTATCAGGAAGATTTTTATGTTTTGCCTTGAAGACTTGTATGTTGAGCATTTCTGACCCATAGTGGATGTCTTTGATCCACATAAGGGCTCTGTTTCTGTCCTTCCAGGAAATGACCGTTGTCATCTTCACCAAAGAATTAATGCTTCTCCCTTCCGTTTGTGTAATTCCAATTCACTGGAACTTTTAGTTTGAGGCACCACCAAATTCAGTTTTAGTAATTTTATCTATAAATATGCCGTCAAGGTACTAGAGTGTATAAATGGAATAACTGAGATATATTTTCACACTACGAACATCAGTTGGAGAATTGCATTCATTTTCAACCCAGAGTACCCAACTGAACATTCAGTACAAATTGCATTCCTGATGTGGCATGGCTTAGACATAGCAAGAACTAAAAGACATGGTTGTGAACCACTTCTGCAGTACCTTTGCAATAGTTGAAAAGCAATTTGCATTGAAGGATGCGAAATGCTTCATTCTAAGCAATTTTTTTTTATTTCTGTGGTACTCAGGACTTCATAGAGCAAAGGAGAACTTATGACTCTGGGAAAATCATGGTGTGATAGGAAGGATACAATTTTTAGTTGTTTTCCAACCTTGTCTTGTTGCTTCCCCAGCTTTCTTTTATGCTACTTTTATGCTGTTGAGTGTTGACTGGGCCAACTTAGCTGCTTCTTTCCTTTGGTGGTCATTCCAAGATAATCTTACAAGTAGCGTAATTCCATAGCTAGGCCCTAGAAGTCTTCCTCCCTCTACTTCAACTTCATAGAGAAATCTATATAGGTTTCAATATAGGAGCAATTTGCCATGACCTTACTTTGAAGTGGGCAAACCAGAAATATTTAAGCACTCATTATATATTCCCAATGCTCTATTCTACAGAATCCTGTTGGTGTTGGTCGCTATGATACCACAAAGCATGAGAAGTATCCAAAGAAGTTGAGATACCGTTCCCTTTATATGAATGAAGCACAACGTTATCTTAGTAACATGGAAAAAGACAAGTGTTTACAGTAAGTGAAACATGATAAGAATGACAAATCATTTTTTTCAAAATCCCCCAAATTCCTTCAGGTTTGGAATTTTGATTCTTAATTTGCATGTCTGACCTTGTTTATCTAGTTGTTCTGTATGTAGTTTAAATTAACATTTACTTTCTAAAATGAAATGTATCCATTTGTTTAGAATATTTAGCCTGATTCCCATTGGTATATACGGTTTCACAAAATTTTGTACTGTAGATGGAATTGGATTCATGAAACAGATCACAGCAGGATTTAATAGGACAATGTTTAGAGTGAAGATATTATAATATTAATTTATTATAATTATCCTCTCTATTTTGTTCTGCCTCTAAATTCACTCATCTCAGTTTCTAAAGTTCATGCCATAATGGGAAATTTCATTGTTCCAGTTTTCATTATCTTTGAATCTCTCCCCATGTTCATGATCAATAAAGACAAGAGCGCAAACTCTTAATGTGATCTTTTATGTTAAGTAAGATTATATCACTACTACCTTTTGCAGTTTTCTTCAGATACTTTATATATTAGCAAAACTATCATGTACACATACACAAACAGAAAACAGTCTTGGCATTGTCGCACATACTTGTACTTAAGTGTTGGCAGAGTTCTGCAGAAGACAGAGAAAATGGTAGCAAACTACATGCATCCTGCTGTGGTCTCTATTTTTTAATGAATGAATCAGTAAATTCCTAATGCATTGTGTCTGCTTGTGAAACAACATGACTTAGTTCAGAATTTAAGGAGGGAAGAGAGACGTTTGGCTGAGAATTGAGGAAATAGCATATCCAGAATTGTTATCTGTAGATATAGAACTATGAAGATAATATGAAAATGGATTCAGGGTAGGAAACTCTTAGACCATCACCCATCAAATGATAAAATGATGAAGTGATGAAGCTATGAGTGCTCCATCAGTGGAGGTTTTTAAGATGAGACGGGACAGCTATTTACCCAGAATGGTATAGGCTTGAGCAGGAGGTTAGATTAGAACACCTCCAAGAACCTTTCTAACCCTATCGTTATTAAGAACAATGTATGAGTTTTTAAGAATCCCTAAACCACAAAAAAGCAAAAAAGAAGGGAAGCAAAAGGGAAGGGAGAAAGAGGAAGATGCACCCAACTGAATGTTGAATTCCAAAGAAAATCAAGGAGAGATAAAGAGGTCTTCTTAAATGAACAATGTAAAGAAAGCGAGATAAATAATTGAAAGGGAAGGACTAGAGATCTCTTCAGGAAAATCAGTGAGATCAAGGAATCATTCCAGACAAAGACGGGCATGATAAAAACCTAAAACGGCAGGTATACACAAAAGAACTATACAAAAAAGACCTGAAGGTTCCTGATACCTACCATGGTGTGATCGCTGACCTTGAGCCAGATATCCCAGAATATGAAGTCAAGTGGGCCTTAGAAAGCATTACTAACAACAAAGCTAGCTGAGGTGATGGTATTCCAGCTGAGCTACTGAAAAACTTAAAAGATGATGCTGTTAAAGTGCTGCATTCCATATGCCAACAAATCTGGAAAATCCAACAATGGCCACAGAATCGGAAAAGGTCAGTTTATGTTCCAATCTCAAAGAAGGGCAATGCCAAAGAGTGTTCAAATTGCCGCACAATTGTGCTTATCTCACATGCTAGCAAGATTATGCTCAAAATCCTTAGTCTAGACTTCAGCAGTATGTGAAGAGAACATACCAGAAGTACAAGCTGAGTTTCGAAGAGGCAGGGGAACTAGTGATCAAATTGCCAACATTCGCTGAATTATGGAAAAAGCAAAGGAGTTCCAGAAAAATGTCTACTTCTGCTTCATTGACTATGCTAAAACCTTTGACTGTGTGGATCACGACCAACTATGGCAAGCCTTCAAAGGGATGGGAGTACCAGATCACCTTACCCTATTCCTGAGAGGAGCCTGTATAGAAGCCAAGAAGCAACACTTAGAACTGGACATTGGAACAACCGACAGGTTCGGAATAAGGAAAGGAGAATGACAAGGCTGCATACTGTCAGCCTGCTTATACAACTTATATGCAGAGCACATCACACGAAAGGTTGAGCTGGAAGATCACGAGCTGGAATTGAGATTGCTGGGAGAAACATCAGCAACCTCAAATATGCAGATGATACCACCCTAATGGCAGAAAGTGAAGAGGAACTAAATGAGGATGAGGATGAAAGAGGAGAGTGCAAAAGTTGGATTGAAGCTCAACATTAAAAAAAACTAAGATCATGGCATCCTGCCCCATCCCTCCCTGGCAAATAGAAGGGGAAGGAATAGAAGCAGTGGCAGACTTAATTTTCTTGGGCTCCAAAATTACTGCAGAAGGTCACTGTAGGTAGGAAATTAAAAGATGCTTGCTCCTCAGGAGGAAAGCTATGGCAAACCTAGACTGCCTACCAAAAAGCAAAGACATCACTTTGTCAACAAAGATCTGTATAGTAAAAGCCATGGTTTTCCCAGTTGCGATGTATGGCTGTGAGAGTTGGGCTATAAGGAAGGCTGAATGTCAAAGAATCGATGCCTTTGAGTTGTGGTGCTGGAGAAGACTTTGGAGAGTCCCTTGGACTGCAAGGCAATCCAATCGGTCAGTCCTGGAAGAAATCTCCTACCTCGACTGTTCCTTAGAAGGACAAAGGATGAAGCTGAGACTCAGATATTCTGCCCCCTTAGTGAGAAGAGAGGACTCAATAGAAAAGGCTTAGATGCTGGGAAAGACAGGAGGCCAAAGGAGAAGAAGGGAACGGCAGAGAATCAGATGGCTGGATGGTGTCGCCGATGCAGCAGGCATGAGGTTGCACAGACTGCGGGAGGCTGTGAGGGACAGAGAGGGCTGGCGGACTATGGTCCATGGGGTCGCAAAGAGTCAGACACGACTTAGCGACTGAACAACAATGACATATTCCATTTCATTTCAGTAGCTGCTTGACTCAGCCAAGCGATTCTAGGCGGCATACAATTCTAAAATGATAAGACAATTAAAACAATTTTAAAAAGTTAAAACAATAGAAAAATATCCACAAAATGAAATAAGAACAAACAACAACTGTACTGCTTAATCCACTAATAGTAAAGCCAACTAATGTGGCCCTTAATATATTCTGAGCTCCACGCTCTAACAGACAAGGTTTTAAAGCCATGCGAGAGACCAATGGGGCTGCGTCCATTTTAGTCTCTGAGGGAAGGGTCACAGCAGAGAAGGCCCGTCCTCTCATTCTCACCAGTCAACACTCTTTGGCTGATGGAATCTGTAGTATTGCCCATCTGCTGGATCAAACTGGATGGGTAGATACCCTTGGAAAAAGAGTCACACAGGTAACTTGGTCCCTGCCATGTAGGACTTTAAAGGTGACAACCAGCACCAGCACCCAGCATTGATACCTGGAAACACACCACTAACAGCTCATGGAATAGTGGTGCTACATGTGCTGTGTAACCAGCTCCATCTATTATCTGTGCAGTCACATTTTGCACCAGCTGAAGATTCTGAAGGCCCTTGAAAGGCTGCCACAGGTGGGCATATTACAGTAATTTTGTGAGGAGAAAAAGAAGAGGGGGGGAGGCGGAGGCG
>JANHFO010000017.1:59955-71572 GCA_032468095.1 Pareas carinatus
TGTCCTGCGCACCATCCTTGACCCAAGGAACCTGCTTGCAGCCAATACTGGTTACAAGTCAGGGGTGCTCTGACAATGGTGACTCTGTAAACCTTTTAGAGAGGGCTGTAAAGCACTGTGAAGCGGTATATAAGTCTAAGTACTACTGCTATAAGTCAAGGACTACCTTTAAACAGGTACTTTTTTGCTTCTGAAAGAGCGATAGATAACCTACTGTATCTTCCTTTAATTAAAATGTTTATATTGCCGGTTTAGAAGAATGCATTTTATCTTTTAGGGCTAAGAATTAGGACAGGAATGCTGACCCATCTGTCCCGCTGGGCTTCAAATTAGACGCCTGCCAGCAGCCCTAACCTGTTCCTCAAAGGAATATTGTGCTCCATCTGTTGCCCTTGCAGAAGGCAAGGAGCTATTGCTCCCCATCTTCTCCTGCAACAAAAGAAAGCCTAGAAGATGTGCGCTGTCACATGTTTGATCAATTCTTCCTTCAAGCTAAAGAATAGGTTATGTGGGTGTTAGACAATGAATCTGGTGGCAGCATCAAGAATGCAATTAAGTCTCTGATATTTTTAGCTGGGTTGCACCCTTTTATTGGTTAAAGGGGAATATTCTTCTCTAAAATTACTTATATACAGTATGGGATTATCTTAAAAATTGATTCATTTCATCTTCCCCCCATGGAGTTCAGGGCAATCTGTGCATGTTTACGTTGAAGGCTACCAGGGCCGAGATAAGTGGGCAGAGTTCTATGTCCGACATCTGCAAGTCCATTTGACCTCACAAACATAAGTGTTGCCAAATTTCTAACAGCCCTACAGCTGTGTCTTTTTTAAAAAAAACCTCTATAGTCATTTTATCCCCTTGTGTGTCAGGAGACATAGAATTGATGTCCATCCTGCCCATTGGCATTTTGTTTAAAGGCATGGAAGTAGGGCATGGAGGAAAGCAAAATGCTGAGAACATTACGTGAAAGATGATCAGCCAAAGAAAGCCTTTCACTTTTTAAAAAACTGGCTACAACTTCCTTTAGAAATTAATTTTACTGTCCTCAAATTATATTAATAATAGTCACACTGGGGAGATGTAGCCACATAAAATTTTATTTTGTAACTCTGCAATTTATGATGTCAAAAGAAACAGGCTAAGAATATGACAACGTTATCTGTCAATGGAATCTATGTAACTCTAGGATCTATCCGTTCCTCAATGCTTTGCTCCTAATTTATTGAGTTGACTCTTAAAACTCTCTCAACGCTTTTGTATTTATCAATGGTCCTTTGGTGTAGCCTCAGACACAATTTAATCCCTTGAAGAGCCATAAAATTTGTGAACCTCTCTGAGAAAATGGATTTCAAAGGAGTACATGAATTATTCAAGGATTATTCAAGCAATTATTCCTTTCTTTATTGACTACGTGAGTTGGCTAACTACAACACTCATCATTTCCAGCTAGTTCCATGCTTTCTATAATTATTATTCTTACAAAAAGTACATCTCGGGGATAATATAGATTAAATCAGGCTTCCTCACCCCTAAGGACTTCAAGATGTGCTGGAATCACAGCTGCCACAATTCCAGGCTGGTGAACTGGTAAGCAATTCTAGGGGGTTGCAGTTCAAACACATCTGGATAGAAAGCGCCACACTAGGGAACACCAGATTGGATATTGATAGCCTCCTGATTGCCTCTTCTATTAGTGCAGGAGAATATGTGGTCATTTTTTAAAGTATAAAGTGTAAAAATCAATTTCAGAGAAAGATTACAAATGGACCCCATTTTGATGTTTTATTTATTTATTTGTTTGAGACCAGCCTTTATTATTTTTTCACAAACAACCCAAGGTAGTGAATATATCCCACACCTTCCACCTCCTATTTTCCCCACAACAACCGTGTGAGGTGGCTTAGGTGAGAGAGAGTGACTGGCCCAGAGTAACCCAGTGGACTTTTTTTGGGCTAAGACAGGAATTGGTTTCCTGTTTTCTAGCCTGATGCCTTAACCACAAACTGATTTTATTCTGGAACCAAGTAGCAGATCAGTGAGCAAAATCTAGATGTGTATGGCAGTCATGTATCCTAGAAGTTTGTGCGCAGCTCTAGGAACCTGATTCTATGAGTGAGTCTTCTATTCTTATTATGGGAGGAAAAAAATATTTATTTTGAGTAGACTGCGTGGCTGGTCAACAGACAGTGGCATGTAACCTGACCCCCTCCTAAAGCATAGATTCATCTCTCAGGATGCTGGGTGTTGTGATCTGGATGGGTATTCCCAACCCCGGGAATGCCCACTGCTGCTGATTGGCAGGCTGCCCCTTTGAATCCCTTCATAAGGGGCAGCCTGCCACACCGCGTGGCCTTTTGCTGCAGCAAGCACTGTAAACAATAAAGTACTCTCACTGAATCTGCCTCCGTCTCATTCTAACGAACCTCCGATCTCCGGATCTAACGCTAGGAATGATTGACCAAGGTCGGGATCCATCTCTCAATACCGTTTCTTTACATCATATGACAGAGGGAGTGGAATATTTTCCACTCCCTCTGTCATTATTTTCCACTCCCTCTGTCATTATTTTCCAATATCTGAAAGACGGATATAAGGTTGGGAACAAGTTAAGGCTAGAATTATATGACCAGGGAAAAGGTTAACAAAGCATTAGAACTGACACAATTTTTTACTAAAGAAAGGGTCTTGAGTTCATCACTGATTTCTCATATTCCGTTCCGCTGGGTTACAGTTCATGATTAATTCAATGAAATCTAATTTGCTTTTAAAAGACAGCTTTAATTTTGCAGGAAGCAAAGGACAACCGCCCTGACTAACTCTCAGGACATAGAGATTCAAACTGAGGGGGAAAATATTTCTGCTGGGGACAATGTAGCAATTTAAGCCAAAATTCTAGGCATGAAATTTTAAATAGTAAACAAGAGATGGACTCAGTTTTGGTCAAATTCGACTGCTGGCTAAGTAACTGAAAAAATATCTGTGCAAAAAGCTGGGAAAATGAGGATAAAACAGCAGGTCTGGGGGAGAATATTTAGATTCCCCAATTGCATTTTCTCCATAATGAAAAAAATTGACATCAAAATCAAGCACCAACGCGCAAATTTCCAATTACATTTCTATTTGCAAGTTAAAAGCCCCACTAGATGGCAACCTATTCCCAAAATATTTGTGTCCCTGCTGTAAATCTGGAATGCTTTCAAAGACTGCAGTGATGGGGGAGAAAATAAAGTACTGTAACTGAAATATTATTAACCATTAGAAGAAAGAGGCCATCAGAAAACAAAGGCTACTTGTTATAATCTACAAACTGGGTTAGTATATTAAAAATATAAAATACAAATTATGATTTCATTAGCAGTTGGGAAAAGGAAGTCTGAATGATCGTATGGCAGATTCAGAGGGAACTGTTTGAAGATCCTTCTGAAAAAAGATTCATTATGGGAAATCCTTAGAAGAGTTAAGAGTAAATCCAGAGGGCTAAGTGATACACTCTTGAACTACAATTTAGATGGCAACTATTGAGAATGCAGTTTTGAAAAATAATATCTAATGAAGGAATGTGGAAACTGAGCGATGATTATAAATATAGTGAACACATCAGTCATATTTATTCACATTGGTGAACTGCAGCTCAGTTCAGTATTTTTTCCCTCTGGGGAAAGAACATTGCTATAGCTGAGGAATTCCCATCTAAATATGACTCTTCTCACTAATTAAGAAAGTAAATAATTCATAAAACCTTTTTTGTCATTTCCCTTTCTTAATAGGATCACTTCGTTCTGCAAAGCCTGAAAACTTCCAAAATACTCCATGTATTAGTTTGAATCAATAGTTTTATTCATATTTTCGTATATTAGTCACTCAAGGAACTGCTCGTACATCATTTAATTTTATTCATTGTTTGTACTGTCTGTTTTTAAAATAATTCACTGCTCTGGTGTTTTATATTTTGATACACATCTTATATGCCGATTCTGTGAATTTTATACACCATACTGCAATTTGCTACGCCATAATAACAATAATCCCTGGATAAAGGATGTTTATGAAATGTTTTCTGTAAATACACCAGGTTAATTACATACACATGAAGAAAAATGCATTACTTGATAGAGAGAAGCTATATTTTAATTTGAGAGGGAAGTACTGAAGTATGGTGCAAATAGTACTCCCCCCTTGGCTGTCTACATGCTTCCCTGATTTACCAGTTATCCTTTTAGCTTTGACTCTGATTGGAGCCTAGAACCGCTAACTTCCTCTCCACACCCTCTTGGCAAATCATTGGCAGCTTTTGCACTGTCTATAGCCAGGAGGAAGGTTATAGGAAAGCTCCCCCTGCCCCCCAGGCGGCATTACTCAAATGTGAATTTAAAGATCTTGTTTGCATTCATTACAAACTCATTTAAAACTGGCTGGCTGGGATCAGGGCAGGACTAGTCTGAAGGTGGAACTGACACTTGTCCCCTTGCTGCCTCTGGAGGAGGTACCTGTGGATTGTCTGGGTCAGGGACAGGTGAAGGTCTACCTTGGATTTATTTCCTTCTTTCCTCCCTCCCTCCCTCCCTTTTCCAGATTCCAGCTCAACCTCCTTTTATGAGTAAGTCTGTCTAGATTAGATTAGCTTGATGTCAATTTTGCTTCCCAAAGAGTATATGTTACAATGGCTGAAGAAAAAACATTCCGCTATGGACTTATTGTTCTGGGATTCTTTCTGGTCATGATCGGCATGTTCATCATGAGTGTGGAGAAACCACAAATCTATATCACTTTCTGCACCCTGGGAGTCTTGATCATTGCTGTGGGCATTATCTGGAGCATGTGCCAATGCTACCCAAAAGTAAGCAGCATTGTTTTAAAAACATGTTTAAAACAGTAGTTAAACCTTTTTCTTTCTTTCCTTCCTTCCTTCTTTCTTTCTTTCCTTTCTTTTTCTTTCTTTCTTTCTTTCTTTCTTTCTTTCTTTCTTTCTTTCTTTCTTTCTTTCTTTCTTTCTTTCTTTCTTTCTCCTTTCCCCTTCTACTTCTTCCTTCTTCCTTCTCCTTTCTCCTCCTCTTCTCTCTCTTTCTCTCTCTTCTATCTTCTAAACAAATGTAAGGAAGTTGTTTTCTGTTGGAGTGATAACTTAAATCTACTCTGGTTATCTAGAATTAGACTGAAGATGTGTTTCTGGATGCATTAGCTTAATAGCAATAATAACAAAGACACTATAAATGTTGCATTTTCAGCACTCATTTCACAAAGGAATTCAAAGCTCTGTTTAAGCATTATATAACTGAAGAAATAGCTAGGGATTAGGTGTAGAGAATTGTTCAGGATGGGCTATCTAACTGTTATTGAGACTGAACCACTGCATAATATTGATTGTGCTAGTGAAATGTGTGCTGTACATGTGTGCATCTGTTAATTTGAGGGAGGGAGGAAAGGAAGGAAGGAAGGAGAGATTGACAAATACAAACAAATTAAAACTGTTTTGTGGCCAATAGCTAGTAGTGGTGGGAGTTTTCTCCACATACTTTCTGATCCCTGACTTGCTCTTTTCCTTTGATCTCAAACTAGATGGAGAACTTATGGCAGTTCCCTCAATCCTTATTTTTACCTATACAGTATCTCAGACCGGACAGGTACACACAGAACAAAAGTAGGAGTCCCAATGCAGTATAATGATTATGTGGGATGACCTTTCCTCCTTTCTCCAGGAGTCATCTTGGACCAGGAGACTTTTGGCATGGATGCATGGACATCACTAGTCCACTTTTTGATTGGCCAGGGACTAAATAGGTAGTAGGAGGAGCAGCTTGAGCATGGGTTATGTGCTACCAGGTTTCTATTTTCTGAATTCTACTTGCCTTTCAGCTGTTTTTTTTCTCCCTAACTCTTTTTGGTGAGGACTAGAAATTCACAATGGCTTTAAGCATTTCCATATAACAACTGGTTGAGTTTAATCTTTTGGATAACTAGGATAAAATGTAACTTCTGCAGCTTAATTGATTAAGTCAGTTAATTCATTTATGGTGTTCTAACAATATGTTATTTCCCATTGGCTCAATTAAGGATATTGTGGGAACAGAATTATTTAGACCTGGTGGGACTCAAAAGTATTCCTACAAACAAATGTATTAGAGAGTGCTACATTCCAACTTCCTGTTATTGTTTTTATTAAAATAATTATTTTTGAAAATCAGGTGGGAGGGCAGACAAGATTGGCATCAAGGAAGGTGCCTAGAGCAACATTTGTTCCATGGACACCATATTGCTAATAACATTGTTGTGGAAACAATTATATTATTATGGACACAATTATATTATCATGGACCTCATGGTGCTTATTACATTATTGCCTCACTAGAAAGAAAGTGAGGTAACAATGTAAGACCTAAAGAGAAGCTAGCTATGAGTCTGTACAAGAGGAAGTTGAATTGGTTTTCTACAGTTGTATGGTTCTTTACATGTCCTCAACAATGTTAACTTCTAGAGCCTGTTGAAGTGATACCTTGTGGAATTGTACAGCTGTCTGCATATTCACACACAAAAAAACCCAAATGGATCAGTAGAGCCATTTTTCCTAACTTTCCCTCTAGATCAGAGTTGTTTCCGTTGACTCGGAGTCCGAGAAGTTTCTTATAAAGAATCCGGAGTCTGAAAAGTTCCTTGTGAAGAAGTTGGCTGTCTCATCATCCATTGAAAATAAGATCCCTGAGAAGAAAAGGTATGCTTGTGAAGAAGCCAAGCTTCAACTGCAATCTACATTTTAATTATCGTGCTAGCCAGGAGATGCTAGAGACCATGCTCCTCAGAAGGATAAGCTCAAGGATGAGGAACACTGGCATGGGATACCAAATGGTACCGAATGTTATACCTGTTGAGGTGCATTTTTAAAATAAACTCACCATTACCATCTGTAAGAGAGAAAAAAGGAAGGGCATCTCAAAAACTATTACTTGTTTAAAGCAAACGGATGAAATTACATTAGATTTTCACTTGCTAGAAATTAAAGACTGATCTTGAGGTTGCAACATTCAGCTTCTTCTTAGTGTTTACCTAGCCCTGATAAACATTTGGGATTAAATTGTAAATAATAAGTGGGCTTGCTGTTAGAACAATAGATCTTTTGCCTTCATGTGCCTGTGATGTGTTAAAACTAAAAAAGATTATATGACCCATGGAGAAGACTACCACAGAGAAAACTATAAAACCCATTACCAAAGAACCTCAATTTAAGTCATACAGAATATTCACTTTTCTGAAATTGGTTTTCCTCATGATTGGCAGAAAGTAGTGTCACATGATTCATTTTCATGAGCTCTGTTAAGAATTCCTTTCCTGATTTAAGATCTGAATTTCATTTACTGTCGGCTGGCGACCCCCAGGGGAAGAACCTTCTCTGTGGCAGCTCCCACCCTCTGGAACAACCTTCCCCCTGCCATACGATCGATCACTGACCTTCGGACCTTTCGCCGTGCCCTGAAGACCCATTTATTTCACCAAGCGAGCTTAAGATAGCCGCGCCATACTCTCCTGCTTTTAAATCTTTAATTTTAAATTTCAATTTTTACATTTGGGAAATAATTTTTTATCGCTTCCCTTTTTAATGTTAAATATCAAGCCTATTTAATTCTTTTAATTGTGTTTTAATGTATATGTATTTCATGTTTTAATTGCCTGTAAGCCGCCCCGAGTCCTTCGGGAGAAAGGCGGGATTTAAATATAATTAATAAATAAATAATAAACAAATGAAGCTGGATTAAGAAATTACTGATTCTAATTCAAACTGTTCTTTTCCTCTGGCAATTCCAGCAGTTGCAATGACCCGTTTGATGGATTACCCTCTGGTTTCCATTCAACTCTTCCATGATCTCCTTATTCGGACAGTCTTATTGAAGAACATATACCAGGATTTTGCAACCCATGGGCTGCAATCCAAAATCATCTGGTCCATTATCCCAAAAAGAAATGCATTCATCTGACCAATTTCAGAAAAAAATACTCACCACCCTCTGAGACACTCCTTTTAGCAACAGCTTCCCCAATCGCCTTCATGTAGATGTAGGTTCAAGTCCATCTACATGGAGGATGTGATGACAGCAGCATAGCCTCTGGCTTTTACACAGACAGTTGTCAGCCCTGCCATAGACTATTTGCTATTCTTGCTATCACCTGAGCTAGAAGGAAAAATTGACAGAATTTTTGCCAACTTCACCCCAACATTTCACAGATGGGGGAGGAGGGAATTTTTTGTGGGCAGGAAAAAAATGGTTTCACCATTCCAGCAGTTCATTGCTCCACTCATTTTAAAAAAAAGTGAAGGGAGGAAAATAAATTCTCCTTTACATATCTACTGGTGTTATGGTCAGAAAATTCAACTGTTCAGCAGTGCTTTTTGAGCATTTATGTGATCAAAGTTCCTTTGGAAGAGCATAGTCAGCTCAACAGCCTAGGATAGGATAGCCATAGAGAGCAGCAGCCAATAACCCAAGGAAAAGGGATTGTCCTCTAGCTAAATGGAGCATCAGCTTTGCTTCTGCTATTATTGGTAACACTATTTTTGATGAAAATCAAGAAAAGATATATAGAGGTTGCCTTCCTGGCAAGCTAGAAATGATTTGTTTCTGCCTCAAGAACCAGTGGCTGGGCTTTTCTAGCAGAAAAGCAAGATGATGCAGATCATCCCTGAGTGAACATCTTAATTGATACAGACAATATTTTAGAAAATACCTTCACATTGGTAACCCTTGAATATTTGAGTCACATAGCTTAGCAAGTGACTTACTACAGTACAAAATAATGTTATGCATATAATTTGCAAAGCAAGTTCCACCTAGGGTCTGAGTAATGGTAACTAATTAATTATCAATTACAGGCTTTTTAATTATCCTCTTGGATATATTATACCCACAAACTAAATTATTTATCTCACAAAACTTTTTCAGGTAGTCTGAAGCCTTCATCTGTTTTTCAGCTGAAGCAGAAGTTCCTTCTCAACAACATACCCAAGCATTATTTCCAGTTTAATTTAAAGATAAAAATAATAATCAAGAATGTCCCAAAAGGCCTTTGTAGAACTTACAATCTGTCAAACTATAAGCTGCACAACTCCATGCTCCAGAATAAAAAGAGATTTTTCTTCAGGGGGTATGTATTATTGCAGTATTTCTAAAGATCTATGTTTGATGCTTTATTTATTAATGAATACCTTGATCTCTTTACAATAGGAGGTCAATGTTTTTGATATTTGTTGCTTAGGAAGCAAGAAAATGAGAAGTGTCTGCATGTAAAAATGTAGGAAGATGCACGTACAGCTGTGAGTAGGTTTATATGTGGCTAAATGTAAAGATATACACATAGCATGCTTTTTGCATTAATTTTCCGATTCTTCTAAAGAAATTCTGTATTCTTGAATTCTAATCCATTCTAGCACATCTTGTAAGAAAGATTTAATATCACAGTTTTTCATTTACTTTATAAAGCAAAATATAATTCAGAACAACAGCTACTATACACAATCAAAAGCTGATACAGCAATTGGTAGATGTTCCACATATTCTTATATAAACATTCCAATATAGAAAATAATTTAATTTGCAAAAATCAGTACTAATTTTTAGCCATTTTATATTTAATTTGAAAGGAAAAGAATAAAAATTGTTTCAGGAAAGATTATTATATTCCTACATTTTCTTTTTGCCTATTCACATTAATAAGAAGTTTGTTTA
This sequence comes from Pareas carinatus, assembly GCA_032468095.1. Classification (NCBI taxonomy): domain Eukaryota; kingdom Metazoa; phylum Chordata; class Lepidosauria; order Squamata; family Pareidae; genus Pareas; species Pareas carinatus. The sequence continues at coordinate 69,669 of JANHFO010000017.1, forward strand.
TCATCATAAATATCTACTCAACTTTCAACCCATAACAATTAATTTTCTGAATTGTCCTAATATTTGGAGTAGCAGAACATATTTTTTCCTTCTAGTAACCTTGGCATAAATGACTGCGCAGAGTAGCAATTAAAGGCCATAATGGAAATTTAGAAAAAAAAATAGCTGCATGGTAATTGCATGAAGATGATTTTAACATCATCTTCATGCAGTTTCTATGCTGACTAAACTTCCAGGTGTTCAGATATGCACCACTATTGCATCCTAGGCATAGTTTAAGAATGGAAATGTGTAAGTGGAAATCATTTAGATTAATGGATCAAACATAGTCTAAGTTCAATAGTGACATAGGCTTCTCACCAAATTCTCTTTCTGCATTAAACTCATTTAGGAACAGAATTCTGTTTTATCTTCTTCTAGAATTATGCAAATATTGAGTGTTACTTAAAACTCTTTCTTGTTGCTTCCATAGCAACAGAAAACCCCCACTGTCTTCTTGGATATTCAGATATGATGCTGTGCTCAGCTCCATTGTGGAATAATTAACTCTGAACCATTTAGTGAACAAGAAAGAAATCATGTACCAAATGGTCATAAATACTAAATAAATAATGTTCTTTTTTATGGTAATAAATTTCATGCTCACCTTCAATTCATAATTTGATAGCTGGAGATTTGAATCAACATCCTAGCCTTATGAAAGCAATATGAAAACACCTATTAGATTTCATGGAAACATGAGCAGAACTTAACCAAATAATGCTTCAGGCGCAGATACTCGCTTAGTATGGGTTTCTCATTTGTCTTTCATAGCACTTCAAAGATTTAAGTCATGAGGTTTTTTGACAGCATTTCTATCAGATTTTAATCTCATTGACAGATTATAAAGCTAAAGATACATAATACAGGATGAGAAACCAACAATTTGGTTAATAGTTTTTTAATAAAATAAATGCATTTGCTGTTGAGATTATTACTTGTCTATTTTAGTGTTACCATTTTGAAGATCAAGTAGCAATGTGAATGAGTCATGGTATTATAAAATAAAAAGAATATGAATTTTTCAGTTGTTTTGATAGACCTCACATAATGATACAATTTTATTAAAATAAATAGGTGAAAGAGAACTTCCATTTATTCAGTGAAGCTAAACTGATCATTAAACAAGTATAATGAAAATGGTCAAATTAGAATTGATAGTCAGCATAACTATCAGCAAAATGAATAAAATGTAGAAAAACTACTTTTTAATGAATTGAAGTTATGATTCTTACACTAATAATTTTAATATATGCTATGAATGATATACTACCAAAATCAGGATACTTTAAAAAAACAAAGATTCTAGATTTAAACATTTATATCCTACATTATAGCCATTTCGGTCCGGTGGTTAAAGGCTAGCGTGTCCTAAGAGTGGGGAAAGCCAAATTCTAGTTCTTAGACCCAGAAGCAGATGAACAAATCATTCTGCTTGAGGTCCTAGGCAGAATGCAATGAAAAAACTTCCAAAAAATGATAAATTGGATGGCCTTGTCTATGTACCTGCCAGGAATCAGGATTGATTTGAAAATACAAACAAAAAAAGGTCTTATATAATCTACTGAAGAAACTTAAAGCAGACTTCTAATTTGTACTGATTCTTTGAAAAACCCATGTGTAATTTACAAAGTACAGCAAGGTCATTTTAACATAGTATACCGTATTTTTTGCACCATAGGACGCACTTTTTCCCCCCCAAAAAAGGGGGGGAAAGTGTCGGCGTCCTATGGAGCGAATACTCACCCTGCTGCCTGGACCGGCGCGCTCCTGGCACCCCGCGGGGGGGGAGTCGCTCCGCGCGCTGCTCCAATTTGAGCGTCGCTTGGAGTGGTTTTCCCCCCCGTGCGGGGTGCCAGGAGCGC
>JANHFO010000017.1:115556-131366 GCA_032468095.1 Pareas carinatus
GCGGGACGCTCGTTTGGCCTGTAGGCCGATCCTTTGGCTTTGGAGCGCCCCACGAAGCCATTTCCTGGTGCACAGAACTCACTCCGCGTGATGCTCCAAAGCCAAAGTATTGACCGGCAGGCCGAATTGGAGCATTCCCGGCGTCCCGCGGAGCGATCTCCCATGCTTTTTGGGAGTATTCGTTTCATAAGACGTATATACTCCCCCCCTTTTTTTGGGGGGTGCGTCTTATGGTGCGAAAAATACGGTATATTACTTTTTCCAAATTTTTCTTGACCTGTCTGCGGCCCTCTGGCAACTTGAAAACTTCTGTTCTAAGGAAATGAATTGAAGATGAAGATGAAAATGATTATCTTCAATCCCTTGCCACAGCCACCGAGTGTCAGTTGCTCCCATTCAATCCTCAGGAAAGAAAAGCCTTGACTCCATAGATTCAGAAAAAAGGTACTTTTACTAAGAACTGATTGCAGCGAGTGTCAGGCTAGATCTGAAGCAAAGCACAAAGGAAGAAACAAATTGAAAGTAATCCCAGAGCCCAGGCACCCCCATTAGCCAGGCAACCACAGTTCAATCATTGGCCAAGAAGATGTTTTGGGAACGTCTCTGGTCAAGGTGCATTGCCCCTCCTTCATGCATTCCGTTCCCAGGACAAAATGGGTGAGTGGCCTTGAAGGTTTTAAAACAGCCCAAACTGGTCTCTTTGAATTCATGCCTTCCCATCTCAGAAGTTTCAGTCTCACACCTCCTGCATGCTTCCCCACCCCAAGTTCCCATTGCTCCCTCCCTTCTCGTTTCCATGGCAGCTGGCAGTAAGCTGGCAAGAAAACCAAGATGGCAGGCTGACACTGAGTAGGTAAGGGAAGGCTGTTACTGATTGTTTGTTCACACAATACTGTTAGCCCACTTACTGTTTTCTTGTTTTACACAAGACATGGTCCCATAAATGAACCAAATGGGCTGGGCTTCTTTCAAATGTTAGCTTCCAGCAACCAAAATCAAAACTAATCAAAATTGGGATTAATTAAAGTTAACACTTGTGTACATGGATTTTTTTAATTTTTACCTGACCTGGTTATGTGCTTTGTAGATTTGATCACAGATATTCCAACAAGGTTTTTCTACAAAGATCTGCTATTAAAGGAAGTTCTACAGAGGAAGAACAAGAGAACTATTGCAATCATGTTCAGTACTGTAGGAAGTCATCTTTCTAATAGTCATAGCAAGTTCTCTTTCAGTCAGCTGTTACTTCAATTCTGAAATTTTTTATGAAAAATTGTTTTAATCAGAAATTTCAGATTCTCCATGTATCATTTTGTAGTGTTTCATTAGCAAAAGAAAGAAAATACTTCTATGCTTCAGAAGCCCAGAATATAATTTTCAAAAGGAAGAGGAATCAAGAGGTTGGGTCATAGTTTCAGAGATATGCCTTCAACAGTGACCGAGCTTCTAATGTACTTGAAAAGTTCTTAAAAATTCAGGGAGATATTCAGAGATTTATCTCCTTGAAAGTAGCCCATGTTGAACTGTATAGCACAAACATCAGTTGAGCACAGGAAATGTTTTATGATGTTTTGTACTATGTCATGCTTTATAACTTTTGTGTCATGTTTTGTAAAATTTACCAAATTCAATTCCATGGGAGTCACAGGCCCTAGATTTTAGATATATTCTGTAAGTTAGCCCATTTGAGATATCCTGGTTGAAAACGTTTTGCCCAGTGTGGGACTGCTTTGCCCAGTTAAAGATTATAGTCATGAGAATTGTAGCAGTATGCCGATTAAAAGAACCTCCATTCCTTTTTCCTCAGGTGATGGAGACCTGTGATGATGGCTGGACTCTAACAGGATGTAATGCCCAGTCACATAGCTCCAGCACTTTTGGGGCATATTCAATGGACAACACCTGCGTTGTAATCAGTCGTCCAGAAAGCAAAGGAGCAACAGCAGTTGCCATCTGCTGCAGAAAGAGGCCCTTGGAGGATGAGAAGCAAAGTTCCAGTAGCCAGTGACAATTCTACCTCTCCCCCCCTCCAGCTATTTAGAGGAATTGCAAATTTTGCAAATTGTCATGTAGGGTCACGCTGGTAAACATAGTCCCTAGAGCAGGATTCCAACACAGCTTGGGATTGCTTATGATAGCCTTAGCACAACTGTTCCAGATGCTGAAGTTGTGCCAAACATTTTCTCTCTAGCAAAATTCCCATCTTTGTTATCAAGAGATGGGTGTCTGTGTTGTCTCGTAATATCAATTAAGCTGCATTTGTAAAATGTTTTTGATCAAATAGCTGCAGACATGATTTTTCAGCAACTTTTCATTTGCAATCATTGACTTCCAGACTTTTTAGAATATCTCTTCTGTCAACCACCTATTAGTTCAATGCATTGCATTATGCTTATAGTTGTGTAGGAAACTGGGGAGGGGGAGCAGACAGAAAAGGATGAAGGAGGTAACTGTTTCTGTGTAATTCTTTAGTTTGGTTGCAACCTTTCATTGGATGAATTATAATGAGACTTCCTTGTATATATTAGTGATGCTTAGAATTGTAAAAGGTGAAAGTGTTAATACTCTGAATCTGCCCAGGATAGCAAATTAAATGCAGAGCATATCAATTATTATTATATCCTTCTTTTCTGAATAGTTTATATAGTAAGTTGTATGGTAATATTTTGCAGCAAACATAGGCAAATCATGAGCTGTATTTAACTCTTCCCTCTAAAGGTCCTATGCAATTAACAGAGCATCCTTTGTAGTTAAACTGTCACATAACAATTAAACTGTTCAATGCTTTAAAAGGATACAGGCATACTTTGAAGATATTGCGGGTTTGGTTCCAGATCACCACAATAAACCAAATATTGCAATAAAGCGAGACACCATTTTGTTTCTTAGTGCATAGAAAAATTATGTTTGTGTTCTCTGTAGTCTATCAAATGTGTAAAATAGCATTGTGCCTAAGAAAACCCCACCAATCTATGTACTTTAATTAAAACCCTTTATTACTAATGAACAAATGCTATTGGAAAAATGGTACCTATAGATTTGTTCAATGCAGGGTTGCCATAAGTCTTCAATTTGTTAAAAAAAAAGCAGTATCTGTCAAGCGCAATAAAATAAGGTATGCCTGCATTCAAGAGTTGGGAAGTGTTTCTCCTGCCTCTGCTTACTTGTGATTCTATAGCAGCTGCAGTTCTCAACCTGAAACAGTGTTGGTCAGCTAGGATCTCATTTGTACACATTACTGTTTTCTGTCATCTTTCTCCAGTGTCATAATATAAAACTGTTAAACAATGGGTTGTAGCGGGTCTGAAATAAGATTTTATCCTATTCTATCCTCATACTAACTTTTAAGAAACAGAAGTTTCTCCTCTTTTCTTTCATAAAGGAAACAATTTCCTTAATTGTATTACTTAACAGAGTAAATGAACCAAGTTAGCTTCTGTAGCCATGAATGGAGGAAGCCCTGTAAAAATCAGACCCAGCAGTTTTCTCTAAGGAGACTGGATCAGCGTGGATAATTACTAGCCTCCTACATATCACTAAAGCATAACTCTCAGTTCCATCCTCTTATGATGAGGAATTTTATTCTGAAAATTACTGGAAACTGTAGCTGAAAAAAGTTTATCATTGGGTTCCAGGAAGACCACTGGACCAATGAAGAATACTTTTATACAAGCAAACCTGAAGCTTTTAAAAGTACTGAACTTAGGACTCCTGCATGAGAGGCCATAAGGCAACCATGAAACTAAGTAAATGCTGGGTAACTCACACCAAACAGTGTAGTTTCCTAATAAAGTATTTGGTAGCAATCATTTAAATTGGTTTTTCAAAGCAGGTCATTACTATCATGTAAAACTCTTTCCCTCTTACCAAATGTTTCATTGCCTATAGAATTGAACCTTTAAACATGTGTATGTTCAATTACTGGGTAAAAATATTTTTAACTAAAGGACCATATACATGTTTCCTTAAATGTGAGTTTAGTTCAAAGTAAATACGTATTAGATTACAACATAAAGTTGCGGTTCTGCTTTAGAAAGGGCAAAAAGAACATCGAATTATGAATAGAGTAAACTGCACCTGATTCTTTGTTGGTTTGGAGTTAATACTCAAATTTATTATCTACTGTAATTGCTTGAGAAGATCTCTTTGTACTGTGGATTTTACATTTTCTGGAATCTATTTATTTTGTTTTATATAACATTTTATAAGGCAATTTCCTTTTGGAATAAAGTTTCATACAATTTTAATGTGACTGGATTTATAAAGCTGGGCTTAAACTCCTCTGTTTTTCTACAACTATATTTAAGAAAATGGGAAAGGAGAAAAAAATGAATTTTTATCACTTTCATTAGAAATTCAAGCTCATAAGCGATACCCATTGTAAAACGTGTGGCAAAACAAAATACTTTAGGAGGTATATAAGTTATCAGAATATATAGAAGACAAGTATAAAAAATATCCTTAAATACCCTCAAACTTTATAGTACAAAAAAGCATACTGATATTGTCCTGGTAGTTAGAACGCAGTATTGCAGACTAACTCTGTCCATAGCCTGGAGTTCCATCCTGACTGACTCAAGGTTGACTCAGCCTTCCATCCTTCCGAGCTTGGTAAAATGAGGACCCAGGTTGTTGGGGACAAATATGTTGATATTGGTAAACCAGAGTGCTCTAAAGCAGAGGTTTTCAACCCGTGGTCGGTGGGTCTCTTGGGGTCTGTGGCAAGTTGCCAGGGAGTCTACAGATAGGTCAAGAAAAATTTGGAAAAAGTAATATAGTTGGCACAATTTGATGCTGATTCTTTGCTCAATTTTTTAATTAGTTGAATTTGTGGGAACGGGGTCCGCCATGTCGCAATGACGTTTTGGGGTCCGCAGCTTGACAAAGGTTGTAAACCTCTGCTCTAAAGGGCTATGGGGGGAGGTAAAGAAGTCTAAGTGCTCTTGCTATTGCCCTATTATATTTCACATTTCTTCTAGGCAGGGGAAGATAGAACATTCCAAACTATAGTATTTTGCATCTGGTTTGGAAAGCAAACATAAAACAAAATAAAACAAAAAATCCCAGAGCAGGGCAGCCTTATGCTACAGAGTTAGGCATGAAGGATGAAGTAAGATTTGGAAAGTAACCTTCTCATAATTCCACTTTTGAGTGATGATTATGGATTCTCGAATCCCCCAATATCAAATTCTAATTGAAAAGTAGCTAGGTAAATGAACCAGCCAAACAGCAACTGCTTTTTTTCTTCTTTAAACGATCCTGTACTCCTTTGCATCGAGGTAGAGTTAGGGTGACTGGAACTGAGCTTTTATTAGCCAGATGCCCTTCCTGACACCTACGTGGAGTTCGCAGCAGATATTTTCTCTTTATGTCTAGCGAGAGGAAAATCTGCTACCTAGGATTGAACTCTCAGCCTCCTGATTATGAAGCGAGAGCGTCACCTCTAGGCCATCACAACACTCTGTTTTTTAACTTGTTAATCAGGCATTTTTTGGGTGAGAGGAATAACCTTTATTCCATTGACCAGGATTTTTTTCCCCTTGGGGAAACTGCCTTGGGAACTAATTAAACACAATTGTACAGAATGAGCAGACAATGGAATTGTAATTGCCCCAGTCCTAGAGAACATTATGTATAAAATGCATTTTTCACCTAAAAGGACAGTCAGTAAAAGAGACCCCAACATAAAAATGTGACAATTTGCATAGCAAATTTGTTTCTTTAAAAAAAGTCAGCGGATTGAAGTGATAACAGCTGGAAGCCAAATAATTGACCAAATATTATATTTGAAAGTATAGCCATTAACTCTGTACAAGCTGGGAGTGAAGCAGAAAACAGTTTGCAATGGTTTTAGAAAGTATAGTGGTGAAAGAGATCATTTTGAAAAAAAAAAGCCCTGCTTCAGCTTGGGATGAGACCCCCTTTTCCATAGGAAATGATGCAAATTGAAATACCTTCCTCTGCAGATCAGCTCTATAACTTACTTTCAATTAAATTAAACGGAAGATAGGGTGACACAGTGAGGATGGGATAGGAAGAACATTTATTCTAAATTTTAAAACATTGTATTAAAATGTTTGAAGGTTTAATAAAATATCTGAGTTCTGCCAACTTCATTGAAAGTACTACCTTCAGAGAAGACATTCAACTGAATGAATGAAGCGTCATTGTTAACAGTACTTCTCTGACTCACCCGTTATGGCAGAGAAAATGTGCAGCTGTTTCCAGCAACAGTGAAATGACCTGTTTTATTCACAACTAGTGCACAGCAGTGAAGTAATTTATGTGCCAGTTCAGTTTTTGCAACAGTAATAAAAGAGAAAAAAAAGAGGCACTTTTTGGCTGCATGTGCCTTCGACTTGGCAAATTGTCCAGGCACTCTGAGCATTTCCCCCCAGTTCATGAGCATGGTATATTTTGTATAAATTAAGGCAAAATCCTTAAACAAAAGCAAAAAAACAAACAAACTCAAAGCAAATGAAGAAAAATGTGGAAAACGAAGCAAAACTGATTCAAAATTGGCGTGGAAAATAGTGTTGAGAGTAGTTTAAGAGATGATTTAACTGCATTTCTTGTGGGAAACAAAAGCATATTAAGTTCAATTTGTTTCCAGTTATGAAAGAATTATACTTCTTGTATTTCAAGCGCCGTCTAGCTAAGCAAAGCAGCTTGCAATCCTTTGCCTGTCTTAATTTTTTTTAAAAATCGAAATGTCGCTACTTTACTCAAGTAATCATATAAAGCCAATTTCTACTTTTTCAATTTAAAAGTATAAGCAAGTGATTGCAGATCACACAATTAACACAACGGTTTATTCAATATGTCTCCAAGTAGTAGAAGAATGATTTAAGGAGGCAAACAGCAATAAAATTCTGTCTTAAAGTGCTTTTTTTTTTGTTAAACTTACTCATCATTTTCTAAAAAGTTCTACTGATGCCATAATTGTATTCTTGGAATAAACAAAGCTCTTTTATTGCTCTTACCCTTTAAGCATACAGCATCAGGAAAAAAGGTTACTGATTCCAGACTTAACTTGTACCAAAACCATTCCATAAGGAATAATCATCCTTACATAAAAGGGCTCTCTTAAAAACAACCCTTTATGTAAAGCACTATACAAATTACCTAGAGACATATTAAATACAAAAGTCCTTGTGTAAATTTATTCTTAACTAATATTTTACAATGCCAAGTGTAAATCACACATTTGTACATAATTTTGAATATTCCTATTCAATATTTTCAAAAAAAAAAGATTAAAAATTTGCCATTCATATCTAAAGGCAATCTGATTTTTCTTCTGTATAAAACCCAAGTCTTCTCTTTTTTTCTTTTTTGCAGCATCACAGAAAAACAAAAGTTTTACATTCACTCATTAAATGTTCACATGAAAATTTCAATTACTTGATAACTGTTGTTAAATGGGTGGAATCTTGACAGGGTTTTGTTTTGTTTTGTTTTGTTTTACTCATGCCTAAATTAGCATCTATAGGAATCAGCAGATGCCAGTAGACCTTCATAGCCTAATGCTGGAACTTCTCAACTAAAGAATACTTTTAACTCATTACAAAGTACCTATTGATCTTTTGAAAGCATTTACTTCAGATTCCTCTAAAAGTGAAAACAAAAGGATTCCAGTCATATCAGGAAGGCCCTGGGTACTCTCCACTTCAGAGGAGCTTTCCTCCTTCAGCTTTCAACCATCAATTAAGTATCCACATCTTCAAGGTCACTTTTGGGTTCGCCAATCATCATGGGAGATACTGAGCCCTTTTAAAAATACAAAAGAATTAGAAAGGTTATGCTGTTGTTTAAATTGAACAAATGATTATTGCTGGAAGGTATAACAGAATTTTCAGTAACAGCCCTGTGGTCATTTAGCAACTGCCTTTTGGAAACCAGAAATTAACCCTATATTTTTCACAAAAGGAGCAGATGGACTGAACGTGAAATATAGATAGTCCTCGGTTAATAACTGCCCTGTTTAGCAATTGTTCAAACGTATGACAGCACAATGGTTGCAATGTCCCTGTGGTCATGGGATAGCGATTTGGGTGCTTGGCAAATGGCATGCATTTACCATGGCCAGAGTGTTCTGCTGTCACATGATCATCTTTTGCGATTTTCACAGCCACCTTCAGACAAAGTCAATGGAGAAGCCGGCAGGAAGTCATTAAGCTGCAATCATCGTGCTTAAGACCATAGGTGATTTGTTTCATGAACCAAAGTGGAACCAATGTTGTAAGTCAGGTGTGGTCACATGAAGTTTCACTGAATGACCTTGTCACATAGCAAGAGGGTTGCCTGTTCCAAATGCAGTTATTAAATGAAAACTACCTGTAATGACACACCATGATTAGGAGCACTAAAATGGAAGCATGTATGGAATTTGCTATATTAAAAAGCAATGTCCCTCAACATATGGCACTCAGAAAGGTTTAAGGAAATTCATGGAAGACAAAGCTCTCAATGGTTCCATATCATGGTGACTTTATAACATATCTAGAATCAGAGATAACTCTCTTTTTGGTGGTGGCTGGTGGTGAAAATGAAGAGACTGCAGATGTACAAAAGTCTTCCTGTTAGCCACTCTAGGTACAGAATCTATGCAGTCATATGTTTTTTAACGAACTAATGAAGTTGCTATTGATAAAGATTTTATTTGAATGTTTTAAAGTTGAAAATATTAACTTCATCCATGGAAATACTTCAAAATTTTAAATATATCTAAGGTTAGTTAGAAATAAATGCAGTATAAATTAGATCAGCACTACTGTGAACTATCAGTGCAATGTAATAATATAATCTTGCTATGATTATATTGTAACATTTTACCTGCTACATAATGTTTGAATATTGCTCATGTTCACCATTTCCTTTAGCGCTGGCCTGCCACTGAAGGCAATAGGGCCTTAAAAACAAAGCACATCATGTAAGCTATTATTATTATCATGTAAAGCTTCAGATGGATGAATTAATTCAAAGAGTTTGCTTTCAATCATCCCTTCAAACAGAATCTTTGCATTATTCAAGATTCTTGGAATGGCTTCAGAGAAATTCGAAAATCATTAAGTGTTCTGATTGACATCCTGTATTCTATTAGTATCTATTTAGTTCATTTGGAGGAAGGGAGACTGAAATTTGTTGTGCTTCTTCTTTTTGTTCTTGCATAGTTCTCTTTTGTTTTTCCAATTTCATGGGGTTTTATCCTGTTATTCAAGCTTTTGTCTGATGTATTAATAGTTTTTCAATCTTTCCCCTTCTCCCTCCACTTCTACTTATCATTGTTTTTGTTTCTGGCCAAATCTTTCTTTGTATTAATGCATATTATAGATGCAACAGCGATAATATACATACTTCTCAGTCTCAACATATAATACATAACTCCTAGTTTTTAAAAGTTGTAAGATATTTCCCATGTCTTCTCTATAGGTTCTTTGCTAGACAGTTGACTGGCTGTTTGATTTTGTCAAGTATATACATCATGGATTAAAAAAAAATCCATCCCACGTACCTGTTGTAGGTGTCTGCCTCCATTCTCATTGGCCGGGCTAGTCTCAGATCCATTACTGCTTCCTGATTGATCTTTTTCATTCAGCAAAGCTGTGGCATATGCCAGTGTGTCCTAAAGGAAGAGTATGAGAACTAAGAGATAAGCTACTATGTTTAGATGTAATTGGATGTCCCAGGGAAAAAAGATATGTAATAATTAGAAATGAATTCAGATTATATATCCATCTTTCCTTTCAATCCAGAAATCAATAAAAACATTCCACTTATGATATTTCCATATAGTAGCCTTAATGCCTATGCATTACTCTGCATGTTCAGACAATGCGGTATATGCTTCAAAAGCAAAAAGAAGAGCAAGCCCAGCACAGCCTCCCTCCAGACAGAGGTAGATGCTTTAATGATTTCCATTAAAGACGCAGCTGCTTTAAAATACTTTAAACTTTAAAAGTACTTTAAAGTACTTGCTTGTCTACCCCCTGCCTTCTGGAACAGCTCCAAATTATTTTCTAAGCATGCACAGCCATAATATATACCAGAGTGAAATTAGTATGCTAAATTCTATAAAAAACAAGAAAGCTCTTATATAGCAAAGTCCTTTTGGTTCATCTGGGTATTTAAAAAAAACAACTGCCACTCTTAAAGTAAAAGGAATGAAAATGCAATAAGTTTGCAACCAGTTTTACTGACCTGTGCAGAAATAGTGCGCTGAAAGGTTTTGGCAGTTGAGGTTTCATTGGATATATTACTTTGTGGAGCCCAGTAGTGTTCAGACATCTAGAAAAATGTGAAAATGCAAAGGCACCAATTAACGGCAAATGCAACTAGATTAGATTTCAAAAGGAAATCAATTCTAGGAAGAAAGATTTCCTGGTCCTCTTTGTTAATCCTGACCATTGGAAGTCACTTCTGAACCATGGTGAATAGGATTTATTGAGAATAATCAACACTGATTTATGTTGTACCTGTATACATTTATTTTTGTAATAAGTATTACCTTTATTTGAAGCCACTGAACAGCCCAGCTCCAATGATGAGAATTCTCCTTAAAATAATCTTTAGCAGCAGGGCATCTTTAAGAAACAAGAGAAATTATGACAATTATGTATCTGAGTTTTTAAAGGATTGTGTTCCCTTTTCTCTTTAAATAATTTACAATTTACAAGAGGTTCTGGTCATGTAGAAATAATTCTTGGCATTTATTATGTGAATTCTGATTTTGCTGTCAATATAAAGCAGGGAGGTTAAAATATTTCAAAAGGATAAATATTAGCAATAGTTCTATCTTCAAATAAACTCATGACTATTTACAGGCCTATTTTGCAGTAAAGGTGTCCTTTCTGAGGGCCCTTTTCTGTTGAGATTTACAGAGTGCTTCTTCGTGCTGATTTTTCCTCCATCCCAAGGCTTTCCCTTGTGAATATTTTTCCCCAATCATTTTAATGGCTTGTTAATATTGTCCTTCACCAATATTTCTACATATTGGCTGGTCAGTAGCAGTTACTCTGGCAATGCTAATATTTCTACAGCCTAGATTGGCTGGGTACAGAGAACGGGAGTGAAGTGCTAGCCCCAAATTCTCATTGTCTTCTATGGCCAGAACGCTTCAGCTTTTGAATCTGACTTTGAGCTTGATACAAAAGACATTTAAAATGTCATCCACATCCTAGTTTATTAAGAGCGTATAACCTAGCACGAATAGCACCATTTTCACTTTTGCTACATACTTACTTTTGAGCAAGTGTGACTAAGAATTTGACACACTGATAGCAACGACTACTGTCCACGTGGTTACTATGATGCATCAGAGCTGTTAAGAGAGGATATGAAAATAATTTCTGAAAGTAGTCACTATCTTGAGCAAATATATACATGGTCTCAATGCTAACATGTCAAGCGCAATTTACAGTTCTTCTACACCTTCTGTTTTATAATTTATATTTACGTAATCACAGTTAAACCCATTTCATGGTGCATTAGGCTGGCGACAGATTATGACATTTGCTATGATTTTACATTTAGACATCATGCCAAATCAAGCTGCTTTTAATCAGCTTGGCAATGTCTGAATTTAGGTTACGGTTCATTATCTTTTTACTCACAAAAAGGAATCCTTTTTACAGATTAATATACAGCAAAATAAGTTTTAGCAACTAAGTTGCAGCTATTTTAAATCTGTAACACACACTGAATGTATAATCTTTTATTTCTCCAATATCATCTACTTAAGTTGCAGAAATTAAAATGCCAAAAAACACTGCATATGAATCAAGTTGCTATTATAATGAGTGAAACAGCACTTCAGGAGTTTATTTACTTTACGCATAAACCATACTTATATGGCAGCCCATCTCACAGAAAATTCTTGAGTTATATATTTTATTTTGAAATTTCTGAATACTTTCAAAGAAATTCTTCTTTCAAAACTTTTATTCATTTCAAAGTGATTTTCCAAATAACTAAACACTAGGAGTCTAGTGCATGTTTTCCAACTAAGAAATGTTATTAATTGATGTGGCTGAGATTGTGGAGAGTTCAGCTCAGAAAACTGTCATTCTGAAAGCCATCTAATCCTGCTATCTTATTCTTTGTTAGTTTTGTTACGGCTTAAATAACCTAATTTTCTTGGCTATCATTGCCAGGATGAGCAGGACACTGTCTTCTGGTTTGATAAGCTTTGGGAAGAGATCCAAGAAGGGGAGAAAGGGAGCATGTTCTGAAGAAGGGAGAAGGAGGGAATGAATGTGGGGGAAGAATTATCCAATAGAAATGCTGTTGCTGGCTTTTGATTTATCCTACTTGTAATGCTGTATAAAAGAAATAAACTTGGTCCAAAGACGGGAGACATCTTTGAATCACACAAGTGGCTGGTCATTGACTTCTACAATTAATTTTTTTTGTTATAAAAGAATTAGAAAACTTACAGCCAGTCTCCTGATGTTTATCCATCTCAAAGAATAACATGGCTTTCCTTCTACAATGTCTACAACCAGAACCATTCACATAATTAAAGTCTCTTAGTATTTAAAAATACTGCATTTTGTTCGGATTCATTGCATGTTTCTCTGAAACTTGGTTCTCAATTCTATGCAGCATTACTAACCTAGCAATCCATTTTCAGTCTCAAATGCAAATTTGACTCGCTCTATTTGTAAAGGATCTTCAATAATCTGTGAAACAACAGAGAAGTTGAGGCTAAGCTACGCTGAATGTAAATCCAACAACATTTCAAGTCTACTTAAACAGGTATGATCAAATTAAAAAGTTCATTACTTTTAATCAGTTACACTGATGCTTGTGGTGCACAGCTTCTACTGAAAGCAATTAGAATAGAATAGAAACATTTTAACTTAAGCAGAATGCTATCTCAAGCCAGATAATAAAAATAGGCAAAATTTGAACATTATTCACAGCAACATATCTACCAACATAAAATTTAAAAGTCATTAAATATTTGCCATTTATAAAGTAGGTCCTAATATAGAGAGAGATCTACTTAATTTTGGGGGCATTTTAATGCATATTTTAAAGTGCTGAGAAAAAAATCAAAGGCTTTAGTACTAGGTTTGACATTAGTGACTTTATTTTTTTATTTTATTACTTACCAATATCTCATGGAGAAGATGGAAAATGTTCTTCAGCTCATGAGGTGGAGCTGTCTCCAGTTGATTCTGCAAGCCAAAAATATAAATTCAGGCAAGTAGAAGGGAACAGAGGTATACTATTTATTTGCATTTTTAGAAACATTTATTGTAAACGATTCATAAATATTTTTCTTATCTCAGAAAGCAATGCTGTACATTTCAGTAAGAGTTTTCAACTCACTTCAGCAGAATTTTTTAAGTTGTGGAATTTTTCCTGAAATGCATTTGTCTTGGATATTAAATCATTGATAGCAAGAATAGCTCATGTAAACATGAAAATTCTGAGAAAAAATATTTTCAAGCATACAAGCTATAGATATATACTGCAACCTGGTGGAACATACGATAAATAAGAATAAGAAATCAGACATTTTGTAAGTGCTTTAAAGTAATTGCATCAAAAACTAAAGTCTGTATCAATCCTTAAGATTCAGAAGGAATCAGCAGTTGCCAAGAGATCACACAAAGGAAAACTAAAATTTTTATTGCAGAGTGCACCTGTAGTTATATTCTTAGATCAGCGCCTCAGACACTTGGGTGTCAATTCCAGAAAAATTCATGCCTTTAAAATTTGCTACAAAAAATTACCTTGATGAAATGCAACATGGTAAGGGAAAAGTGCTCATTGCAAAAACAGCAGTATACCACCATCTCAATGAGGACCGACAGTGATCCAGTTAGCTCCCTTAAAGCATGCATCACCTTTGAGAGAAGAGCAGAGTATTACTATTATTATTTTAAAAAGCAGTAGACTGTACAACTTGGTATGCATTTCATTACAATCTTGTTTGGTATCTCTTCACAACTTGGGTTGTAGTATTGTAGTTGTAGTAATAGCATTTCTAAACAATGTTGTGCTTTGTATTATATCTAACTCATCATAAAATAGATGTTAAATAGCCACTTACCTCCATTAAATAAGGCTTCCCCTCAGATAGGAATACCAAAGCTTCTACTTCTTCATGAAGAGCCAGAAGAGGCACTGAAGTAGTAATGCTAAGGGGTGAATGCGGAACAAACAAACCAGGAGCTATAAAGGAAGTACAAATATAACACTACACTCGGTCCCGAAAAACACTGATAAAAAATAATAAATGAAAAATGATTAGAGGTGGCAAACATACTGGAGCTATAACACGCGGTCATTTAGCAGGGGTCATTGAGAAAAACCAGGAAAACCTACCTACATTCCTCTGTGAGGAGACATCTGAATGCAAGACAAGCAGTGCCACAGTATTATGGAGGAAGCCAAATTCCCGTGCTTGTGCTGAACTCCATCTGCGATTCTGTTTTGTTAAGAATATAGTATGCATCATATAAGCACTAATAGCTCATTTAATGTTATCTTTTTGTGCATAAAGACATATTATCAAAGACTGGTTCAGTCAGGTTGAATGGCAACAGCATGCTTTCAGAGTGATTAGGGGACTCTGAGGAATGAAAAAGCTACCACAGCCTAAATAAGTAGCAATTGTTGTATACTCAAGATGAGTATAAGCTACATCATCCTGAACCTCCCAAGTAGTTCCAAGGGAATGGGCAGACTGGAAGACAGATACATTAGACTTTCTAGCACAGCCAGCATCTAAGCTATGTATTTCCTTAAACTGTCAGCATCTGACAGAAAATCCCGTTCACGTGCATTCAGGGTGCTTCAAGAAGTAGAAATTCAGAATTATTCAAATTTTAACTGTGCTGAATACATTTATCTGACAGTCCCATAACTGGCAGCTATCTAAAAACTTCCATCTTAAGGGCTACTTTTGAATGAACAGAAGCAGTAATTGCAGGGGATGTTACTTGTTCTTGGGGAAAAACAAGAATATGATTGTATTTCCCGCAGTCTTTCCTGCATTCAAAAGCAGCAGCGGTTGTGGAAAAGCATGAAGAGTGAATGGGTCTTCTCAAAGTCCCAACAATTAGATTTATTACTTTGTTTATGAACCAGATTAAAACACATACTCGGTGCAGAGACTGAAGTGTTATCCCTTTGCTCATACCTGGTTATTATGCCGATTGGGACCAAGAAGAAAATTGATCATATGACTCAAGGCACTATGCTTGAGGAGGAGGTCACAGGCTCTTACACCCTGCTGTAAAAGACAGGAAAAACATAGAGTTATATTCTAGAAAACATGGGGAGACTGCACAAAGAGGTTAAATATTTTATTACTTTATTATTTAATTATAATTAATTAAACATTTAATGTGAAATGTTTCTTAAAACGTACATTCAACTATATTGATCTACAGACTTTGAATGGCTTTGTGATAGCAAGCTATCTGGGAACTTTTATTTTATTTCCTTTGAGTCTCCCCCCGCCCATTAACTCAATAGTAAGTTATCATTGTGATTGATTTGCAAAAACTATGACATAACAGCCAAGAGGTTTTATACCTATAACTAAAAACTACTTATTATACCGTTCTGTGAACTGCTGTGGAAAGAATAGCAAAGGGTGGCATTTGAAGCAGCATCAACAGTACAAGATGAGGTTAATGACTGTAATAATAATAATAATAATTTTATTTATATCCCGCCCTTCTCCCGAAGGACCCAGGGCGGCTTATAGGCATATAAAACACAAACAACAAAAAGCATTAAGAACATATTAAAAGTATTAAACAAAGCCTGAGTTTCAATTTAAAAGGGGGA
>JANHFO010000017.1:131466-149175 GCA_032468095.1 Pareas carinatus
TAGATAGATAGATTGATTGATTGATTGATGGATGGATGGATGGATGGATGGATGGATGGATGGATGGATGGATGGATAGATGGATGGATAGATAGATATGATTTACTGCTAAAATTACATTTTCTTCTTTCATTCTATTTTTCACTTTTTATAAAGCACTTTCTATGTGTGTTTTTCTTTTCTTTGTTGTTATATATTTTTATCTGTGTTTTGTTTTTATTTCACTTTGGTTTTTGTGACTCAGCTATCCGAGGGCCACCAAGGCTCCTCGGCGCTGCGGTATCGTTACATTTAGGGAGGGATTCTGACTTTATGCATTCAGTCATAATCCCACAGATGGTAGCTTCACCCCATTGGCTCCTCAGCCAAGCACATACACCAAAGATCTGAACCTGTGGTTCCTCTCGTACTGACCAGGATTACTAGCCCAACAACACATCATCAGTATTTTTATTTTCTATTTTTATTGTCACTACTTTAAAACCAATAAAAGGATACAATTTTTAACAATGAGAAATGAGTGTCTGATAATATCATATGCATTGTAATATAGAACATCTTTAGTAAATATGACATGTTTTGATTGAATTGAAAAAGAAAATCCAAACTGAAGATGCTGACCTTTTCATATCTGTTATGTTATAGTATGAATACTAGCTTCTATCACATCTTGCCCTTCTTCTTATCTGTTCATGAGATCAACCAGAGCCCAAAGGTGTTACCCAACATCACTCTGGGGTACAACATCTATCAGAACTTTTTTACTGGAAGAATGACATATGAGGCCATGATGGAGTTTCTGTCTACAGGGCAGGAGAATGTCCCAAATTACAGATGTGGAAGACAAAAGAACTTGCTGGCAGTTCTCGAAGAGACGGATTCTGAACTCTTTGGTCACATTTCTACTGTCTTGAGTATCTACAAAATTCCACAGGTATGAAGCCAAAGTGAACTTAATTCCTTGTTGCACATTCTTAATCTCAAAATAAATCTGGAGAGACAGATATTAAAAGATCAGAATGAATTTTCTTTCCATAGATTACACAGATATTTCTTTTCTCTCCCTTCCACAACATGGCTTGGAAACAATGCCTAGGATCTGTGATTTCTCCTTTTTTGCCACTGAAGAGTCTTTCTTTAAGAAAAAAAAGGAAAACAGCATGCAGATAAACTAGGGTCCCCAGGTTGACTATTTCTTAATGTTGGGCAAACAGTGGAAAAATGTTAAGGTACACAAATGCTTGGAGAAAGGGAACAGGAACAGCGTGACTTGTTTCAAGAATCAGTGTTAGTTGAAAAACCCACAGTAGCTGTATAAAATAATGTGCGTCTGTCTACTTGGTGAAATGAATATATATGCTAAGTTTATCACAAACAAAATGAGTTGGAGAAAGTGACCATTGGATTTTTGAAAATGGATATGACAAATAGGAGAGAGCCAAGAATATATGAACACAGAATGAATGAGTTTTAAAGTTAATGACCTGCACTAAAAAATATGGATTGGTCACAGAAACATTGAATGGGAAAATTAAATGTGCTTGTAGAGATCATCTAGCACAACCCCCTTTTCAGAGTAAGAATACTCAGACCACCAAAGGCAAATAGCTGTCCAACCTCTCCTTTAAAATCACCAGTGATTGAGCTCCAAGGGGCAAGCTAGTCCAGCACTTAATCATTCTCATAATCAGGAAACCGCTCATTATTAAAAGTTTGGTCTGAGGATCAAATTGCAAAAGAAATATATGAAGGAAAGGTAAAGAGGTCAAGAAAGATCATGAAAGAGTATGAGGAGCTTAAGGGCATATCCAAACAGCAGCTTTCATATGCTTCCTTTAGTCCAATGGCTCCCAACCTTTTGGACATCAGGAACCAGTTTCATGGAAAAAGATTTTTCTGTGGACCGGAGGGCGCATGGTTTTGCATGCTGCCTGTATCTTGAGAATGGGCCTTGACTTGTTTGTACGGACTGGTTGTTGGCATGCCGTGGACCAGTGGCAGTCCATGGACCAGGGATTGGGAACCCCTGCTCTAGTTCATAAGACATCACACAGGATGTCACCATAAGTTAATTCTCTCCTATTATGAATTGGAGCTTGCCATAATGTCAGTTCTCTTAGATTCTTTAGAGTGAGATTATTAAACAGGCTTATGCAATGCAGAAGTCTGAAAAGAAGACTATAATGAATAACAAATTAAACAGTTTATTTAGAAATGTTTGAAATATATGTTATAAAGGCAGTGAAATAATATTCAAGTAATAAATAAACAGATGATGCAAGGAACATACAAACAATAACATATAAGGCTATCAAATAAGTGGTATTAATCTATGAGAATTAAACATGTTTGTCAGTTCAGGGAAGGAAACAAGTTCCATGAATAGCATCTTATGGACTGGCTTTGAAGTTTAGGCAGATTCTGAGAAATAGAGGGTTGGATGTAGCCATCCCTTGAAATTTAAATGGTGGATCTGTGTATGTGCTTGTTTTCTGTCTCTGGGTGTCCCTGGTAAATCAGGAGAGTTTTGTGTTCCAATGTATGGAGATGCTCCTATCTACTCATATGACAAGTCTGATCTGCTATGTGAGTGATGCACAGTTGTATAGGGCTCTGCGAACCTCAGTTGGCAGCAAAAGTGTCCTCCTGCATCTGTTCACTCACTCAGGCTTAGCTACATGGGTTGCATCTGACCAGAAGGGTATGTTGCATGAAGATCACCCATGAGAAACGCCCACAGATTAGATCAGAGCTCCCTAGCTAGAAATTGTTTTCTATGAACTTTTCTCGGCAGTGGAGAAAGGCTCTTAGATTCAATCGGCTGACTTTTATCATTAAAAATGAAACAAACTACCAATGTCCTTTCTTTCATCTCAGATCAACTACGGTGTCATCAGTCATATTCCTGAGCAAAATCATCATTTTCCTTCTTTGTATCTGTTGACCCCAAAACAAGAACCACCTTTCTCAGTGATTGTCAAGCTGCTCCTGCATTTCCGATGGAATTGGATTGGCCTCATTTCTCAGGAAAATGAAAAAGGAGAAAACTTTAGAAGAATCTTGACAAATCTAGCTGTAAAAAATGAGATCTGCATTGTCTTCTCAGAGTTCATTCCAGCAATGAATATGGATAGAAGTCTCAGAGGGAAAAGAACAGCAAGTCTCCTTTCTGTTTTTAGTAGTCAAGTAAAAATTATAATTTGTCAACTGGATTATCCGGCCACAGCAACGCTATCAAGCCTAATACAATATACAGATTCAGTTAATGAATTCATTGAGGGGAAAGTGTGGATTGCAACAACTTTGTCAGATATAAGTTTAAGAATATTTTACTACTCTGTTGATCTCCAACATAAGCATGCTTTGTTTTCCTTCCTTACCCAGACAAAGACAAGGACACAATATTATATCTTTAATTCATTTTCTCATATTGCCACACAGTTTGGAATGGAAGGATTCCGGTGTTCCTATTCAAGGCCTGAGTTCTCTAAGAAAGTTTGGGAAAGATGTATAGAAAAAGAGACTTACAAATTCCCACCTCATCATGTGGTTGCAAAAATTCTGTCTGAGGATGGCTCGAGTATTTTCAGAGCAATTCAAGCAGTGGCCTTGATCCTCCAGGCTGCCTCTTCCTCCCAACTGAGTAAGAGGAGGGTGCAGATTGGAAATCATCAGGCATTCCAGATTGTACAGCCATGGCAGGTGAAAATTCTCTCTCATGGTTCCACTGATTTATTTATTTATTTATTTGATAAGATTTGTATACCGCCCTTCTCCCGGAAGGGACCCAGGGCGGTGAACAGCCATATAAAACACATGAAAGGAAGTAACGTTAAAAAAAAACAATAGGCATACAATAACGCAGAATTTAAAAACCCAACTAAAAAACTGATAATTTATGGCGGCTGCTCCCCTTTCATTTTCTCAGTATTAAATTGACTGTAACGAGGGGTAAGATATTCCAAATAGCAGTTGGCCAGTTTGCAGGATTTGAAAATGAATAGAAGAGAGGTTATAGGGATAAATCTTTCAAACTTAAACTATCTGTGCTGGTTTGACATGCTTTAATGACAGGGATAGCTGTATAGTGATAAAAAAGCATCAGGATTCTACAGCAATCCTATACCTTCTACCTTGATCATACTTGCTGATCTTGTGTATTTGCCAAGTCAAGAGTCAGTCCTGATCTTTGATCTACTTATCTTGTAACTCTAATCTCTTTTTACATTCTGATTTGCCTTTACCAATACTCTTGGCTTCTTTTGCTGCGTTTATTAGTCCAGCTCCTATCTTCTTAAGTGAATGCTCTTAGGTCTAGAGTCCTTTTACTTAGTCTATCTTTTATTGAAATACCTCTCTTTTATAACTACTCCAAACTATACCTCCAAATGTTTGAATCATTACACTTCCATATTTCTCTATTGTTAACTTCCTATCTTCCTATTTCTATAGTATCAATCTCTATATTCCCAGGTGTGTATATGTGAGAGAGGAATATCTATTCTGTTTCCCAACCACATTCACTCTATTTTATCTCTTTGGAATTGTTCCATTCTTCTGCTCCATCAAAGCCTCTGCTTTTCCTACAATGGCCTGAAAGTGGATCCTTTGGGTCCTTCCTTATTTCCAGTTGGACTTTCATCTTCCAGGTCTTTTGACTTGTTCCAGTTCAGAGTGGGGTGGTGGAAGAGAGAAAGAAGATTCCTAGTTTCTATTTTCTGCTCAAATTTCTAGTTACTATCACCACTATTACCTTTCTGCTCAGCAAGAATTTGGCCTCGCTGAACTTCTTTGGGCTTCAAGAAGTCTCCTGTTGGTGCTGTCTTGCTCAGCTTTTTTACAGCTCAAACAGATACCCAACAGCTCGTAGGTCTTCGTATCCTTTTTCCTGTGTACTATGACAAGTCTCTCCCACTGTCTCCACACTACAGCTTCCATGCAATTGTTTGCTCTTCACCCTCCATGGCCAGCTGGTGGCTATGCCATCTGAAAGCTGGAGGAGAGCTGAAATGGGATGCTTGCAATCCACTAAGCAAAGAAGAGTTGGGTTTGGTTCCAAAACAAGACCCTTTTTAGAAGGTTGAAAAATGGGTATTATTTCTTACTGTCAGCTTATATTTCTTTGTATATTTTGCTAAAAAATTAAAGTATAATAAATTTTAGTTCCATGCAGTTTCATGCAGTATCTCAGGAAAACACTTGGTTCTAATGTGATTTAGTTTCAATTTTAGTCTTATGCAATTTTATGTCCGTATGTATATATGTATGCATGCATGTATGTATGCATGTATGTATGTATTTAACAAGTCTGATGCTAAACTATTGTTTGGTAGAATGACTGCTATTTGCTGGAGAAGGAGAGAGATAATTCCTGAATCATCCTCTTTCAGACAAAAGTGCTGAGCTGAAGAGGTTGAATTATTGAGAACACTTCCAATCAAAACACTGGATAAAGGCTTAAGTGGGAATGTGTAACCTGCACAGGTAATTTTTCTATGTCTTTGCAGCTTCAAGTGAAGCTAAGAAACTTCCAGCTTTACAATATTTCCAGAGACGCAGTTTATTTGGATAAAAATGGAGTTCCTGTTACTGACTTTGATATCATGCACTGGAGAATGTTTCCCAATAAGTCTGCTGTTGGTGTGAAAGTTGGGAGTGTAGAAAGAGAAACCTCTTCTGAAGTCAAGGTCTCCAACAATCAGAATGGCATTGTATGGCCAACATCATTTAACAAGGTAGCTGCTGCTGCTTGGTTTTGGGTTTTCCTGTTACCTCCCCAGATGAAAACATTTCTTTATCAAAATAATTCTCATTGAGGACAATCAAAATAATATCAAATAAGGAAACATAAGACTCCATTAATTCATTAGATACCATGATTCTTTAGAGATTTCAGTAATTTATCACAAACTGGAACCTGCTATACCACCAATTACATTCAGTCTTTTTTTAATTTCAATCTTTTTATTAATGTTCACAAAGTAAGAGTTAATTACTTATACCAATGGGCAGAGTAAAGAAAGGAAAAAAAGTCATATAAATGTGTATATATTATATGTATTACATTCAAGACTATAATTGAAGAATGGACACTAAAAGTAACAAACTTATAAATAAATAAATAAATTTTTATTTATATCCCGCCCTTCTCCCGAAGGACTTAGGGCGGCTTACAGGCAGATAAAAACATATACAACATAAGACAATTAAAACATATTAAAAGAATTAAACCAAGCCTGCATTACAATTAAAAGGGGGGCATAATAAAATAAATTCCCAATAAAATATAAATAATTAAAATATCGACTCAAATTTAAAAACAGGAGATCACAGACGTGGTTAGCCCACGCCTGCCTGTTGGAATAAATGGGTCTTCAGGGCCCGGCAGAAGGCTTGGAGGTCAGTAATAGAACGAATAGCAGGGGGAAGGTCATTCCAGAGGGTGGGAGCTGCCACAGAGAAGGCTCTCCCCCTGGGGGTCGCCAGCCGGCATTGTTTGGCTGACGGCACCCTGAGGAGGCCCGCTCTGTGGGAGCGAACAGGACAGCGGGAGGTATCGGTGGGTAGAATGCGGTCCTGCAGGTAACTGGGCCCTATGCCATGGAGTATGTCTTCAGACAATTTTAAATTCTTAGGCTCAGAAAGAAATCTACTTCCTTTCCAAGACCAACTGGAACTGGCTCTGGAGAAAGCAGAACCGTTGTAACATGGAACCTCCCACTCAACCCCCTGAGCCATCCCAAAGGAATATCACAGCTTCTGGTATAGAAAGCCTCAGAAAGATTAAAAGGGTCAAGATCATCTATTTCTTCCAAGGTCTTCTGGTGCTTTCTCAAAAACCTTCCCTAGAATAATTTTGAATTTCAGTTTACTTTTCTTATGGAATAGCACGTAGAAACCATCACTTTGCCTACAACAGAAAGCTTCCATCTGACAAGCGACATATTTTTTTCTATGTGATATTGGAATCTTTTTTGCAATATAGCTTTATTCTTTCATTTAATTGCAAGAATCTGAAAAGTACAAGAATAGGTTTTTCTTTTTACCTTTTGTATAAAACTGTTGAACAAGAAGAAGTATTGGGCACAATTTTTACAGTTCTCAGAGACATCTTTGTCCAACAGACTCAGCAACACTTCTATTAATTGATGCAAGCTTTTTAACTGTCAAAAAAGTAGAAGAAAGAAGGGCCTTATTTGAAATTATCCATTTAATAATTAAACCCTACAATGAATATAAAATATTACAGCTGAAAGCAAAAAAAATAAGTATTTTCCCAAAGCTTGCAATAAAGCTGACGCTTTCTTAGTCTCAGAAGTCAGACATATTTGAAACAAGCTTTTAAAGGAATCCTAGCAGATGTTTTCATAAAAAAATCTACTGAGTTTAAACATGACATTCATAGCAACTAGAAATGATAAGATTCTTGTTAACTAATTAACAAATTATAAAAATTACTAATATGTAATGAATAAAAGAGCAGTGTAGTTTTTTTTTACATTACTGACCTTTTCTTGATGAAACAAGGCACTGTCTAAGGTTTTTTCAAGAATTGTGGCTACAGCAACTCTCACTTCTCTTACACTGCATTCCAGCAGAAATGTTCTGAAAAATACCCCATCATTGAGAAGTGAAGCCAAACTGAATTCTTTCATGGTAATTTAAATCATCATTGCTTTTTTTTCCTACTGAAAACCCAATATTCACACACCTTTGACAGTAGAAGAGACTATATAACTACCTCTTGGTATAACTACAAACCACTGGATTATTATGGGCTTATATCAGCAAGCACATAGCAAAAGATACATAATTTTTTTTCATAGTTACATAAACAGGGGCTATATAAGCGGGGGAAGACTTGCTGGAAAGAAGGATATAATATCATGGGACCTTATCAAACACATTGATAAACTGTGTTAATACTTACTTAATAAGTTCTCGTCCTTCAGCTTCAACTAAATATTCAATTAACCACTGACAAGCATCAATGCTTTTAGAAACTAAAGCATCAATGGTTGCAATCCATTCTTCTGTATCAGTCCTTAATGGAAGCAAACAGAGGAATATCAGTAGGATCAGAAAAGAATGTGTGTATGTGTATTCTTAAAAAAAGAAGAGCTTTTAAAAAAAATGTCACCTGAGTTTTTTCTTGGTTCGCAGATAAGTTTGGAAGATAAATTGGACTGCTAGTTGTAAACTCACTCTTGCCATAGATGGATAATGAGTATGCTTCAACTTTGTCTAGACACAGAGAAACATCGGGTTTATATAAGGCTGCATTTCAATTTGGTTCCTTAAGCATAATTCTTAGAACTATAAGTTGTAAAAGTTACTTTCAACAAGAAACTGGAAAATGAAGAAGCTTCTCTCAAAATCACCATTCAGTGAAATAAATGATCTCCAAGCTAACCTCTTTCTTCCCATAACCAGTGACTGAAACTTCTAAACAGTATTTTCACTCTCTAATTGTTGCATTGGTTCAGAAAAATACGATATTCAATACTTTCAAAAGCTGTTAAGGAATCCAGCAGGTCCAAGAATGACACAATTTATTTGTTCAGGTCCTAATAAAGAGTGGCCAATATGAATCCCAATTAAATAAATACCTAGACCATTCATTTCTTCCATTGTGCTCAACCGTTGATTTATTTATTTATTTATTTAAATTTATATACCGCCCTTCTCCCGATCCCCTCCATTCCTCACCAATCATCCTTATAAAAGGAAATATTTAGCTTTGGACAATAATTATCCAGAATAACTGGATCCATGCAGGACCTCTTTCAAGCCTGTTGACACAATCCCTTCTAAAATATCGATAACTTATAGCAATCCAGAACTCTGAAGGAGCTAGGAAGAACATGTTCAGATAATTCTAGAGACTAGCTTGTCCACCTTGTCTGAGTTCACAGGCTAACAAATTCGATGCTGCATGGACTTAATAATTGAAGTATTAAATTCACTACTCACAGCATTTAATGAAGCTAATGACAGAACAAAACTAAAATAGTCACTGCAGTAGACATCCCTGTTCTTCATAAATTTTAAGTTTTCATCTCTCACCATCTGAAAAAATAACATCTACTTGATTACAATCAGAATCAGGAGAATATTTAAAAATATGATACTGTATAAGCAATAAAAATAATACAGGGTATTCAGAAGCTATATATATATATATACATATATTAGAAATCTCACTGAAAAAAATAGTTTCTAATTTTATTGTGCTTCATGCATGCCTAATAAGCAAACCATTTTCTTTCATTATAAGCTGGTTTATGCAAGATGCTAAAAAATAATAATAAATAATTCTATGGCTTCCTTTTATCACATGCACTCACATTATCTTTTGTTTTATCTGTTCATACATCTGGCATATATTTTAACCTTTTCATTCCTAATTAAGCTAGACCTTCACTTTCCTGCCTGTAGTTCATTTGTTTCACTCCATAAGATGTTTGACAAGGGCAGAAAGTTATGGAGAGGTATGGTAACTGCTGTTGGTGTAAACAAGATTTTGTTTACATTAAATAAAGCTTATGATCTTAACTATTCTTTCAATTTTGCTTCAGATTCTCTTGATGAGTAGCTACCAATATATATAGTGGTCATTCTCCTTGCTTTCTATCTCTTTTCCTTTCTCATTAACACAAGATTCTTGTTTTTGTCAAATGCTTGGAATCGTAAATGATTGGGACTGCTAAACGATTGTAGCAAGATCATCTATAAATAGGCATAGATTCTTCTAACAGCAGCTTAAAGTATGTGCTTTAAAGTAGCTGACAGAAGCAAACAAGGTCAAATTTGATAATTAGCAAAATGTAAATTTCCAATATTATTTGCTGTTTTAGAACTGAACCTACTATATAAAGAAATACTAACTATATATTTACACTTCAGTAAATAAACATGATGATCTAACTATTTAATGAAGTATCCAATGGCTTACCTGATATATTCTAACTGGCATCTTCTCCACAAATAAGCCTTTTTTCTCTCCCTTTTTAACCAATTTGGTCAAAATGGACAGACGGTCACTACTAGGTCTATGGGGTCGTGGAGACGATTGTGGTGAAATATCTGGAGAAGATGGAGCAGACCTGAAGAAAACAATATTACAAATATATTTGTCCATCAGTTTCACATTTCAAGTTTAGTGTTCATTCTGCATTTTACATTTGATTGCACAGCTTTTATAGGTAAATATGAACTCAATTCTGTCATTGTTCATTTAGTAAATATATATTATACAACAATCTTCCATATCAGAAAGACTCTCACCTCTTTGTAAATTTTGTAAATGAATTTGTGAGGTCTAGTACTTCATAAATAAGACAGGTGATTTATTTGAGTATAGTTTCAACAAGAAATACATATTTTAAAAGGATAGAAATTGAAAGCAATGGATAAAAATATTCATCTGGTAAACCACATTTACAGCCATGGGGAAAACTGTTAATATAACTAAGTGTCATGTTGGGAATCACTAGTTGGCAGGAAGCCATCTGTCAAATTAAAATAGTGCTGTGATTGGCTGAGGATTCTGATAGCTAGACCCATGGGTTTAGATAGAAGGTTGAGTATTATAAACTAAGAAACACCTTTCTTCTATTTTCGAACTCCTTTTGGCTTTTCCCAAGTTCTAAACATGTTGCAACTTGTCCTAGGATTATGTGTAGTCAGACCCAGACTCAAGGATATGCTTCTAAATAGGTTTTATACTATATGGGCAGGAAACCGTATTTTCCGGTTTATAAGGCGACCCTTGCACTGAAGCTTTGCCTTTTAAGTTTCGCCGGCGTTCTAGCCTCCAAAACCGGACTCGGGAGGGAAACAAACAGGTTTTGCCTCTTGGCAACAGTGGGCAGGTTCAAAGGCATGGCTCAGTGAGGCGAAACCCGCCGGTGGCGAACAGGCGGGCAGCGGCGATACGAGACTCTTCTGCTCCACCCCTGCATCAACTTTTGTAAGTTTGGAGGCTAGATCGCCAGCTGGCGCGGTGAGTTGAGGAGGAAGCATGGGTTATCCCCCTCAAAAAAAAATGCAAAGGGGAAGAAGGCGGCGAAACTTAAAAGGCAGAGTTTGTGCAGGCGTCGCCTTATACGCCGGGTTGCCTTATACGCTGGAATATACGGTAAGCTTAATTTTGGAAAGTCAGAAGTCCTGAAATTCTATACATGAATCAAATGCTGGAATTTAAAGAAGAAAAAGCTTACAAGGAGAGGTCCTCAGCTTCTTGACGGACAACACTGACTCGACTTTTCTTTGGCAAGACTGGCGAGTTCTGCTCAGAGACTCGTTGATAGAAGAGCATGTAGGCATTCCAGTAGCGACGGCGAACATCAGGATATGGGTTTGCTGAAGAAGAAAGAAGAGAAGGAAGGAAATATTCAGACCTGGAGACCTGGTTTCCATAGTAAAAGTACATACCAAGTACATTTTGATAAAGTAGTTTATGACGGTAATTAAAGCGGTTGCAGCAAAAGCATTTTAATAGTCATGTGCCTTATCCGGAGAGGACTAAATAGAAATTTGTCTTCCACAGTTTGTTCCTAAAGTTCCATCAATATTGGTGCAACCAATGCTATTGATTAAGATTTCCGGGGGAAGATACCATGGCAGGTGCTCAGCTGGCTATATAGTTTATCCCATTTTTAACTCCTAGCCATTTGCTATTTATTTGTGCTATTTTTATGATATCTATTCCATAAAATGAAGTAGTAGCCTAATTAAAAAATATATTATATAGTCAAATTTGTCAGCTTTAAGACTGTGATTAAGGTTTTCTGAAATGATTGTTCCTAACAAGGAGGTTAAAATGTGCGAAATACATTTTTAAGAAATAATTAAAAGGTGGGCTTATACTTACATTGATCATAAACCTTTGGTCTGTACTCTCCACCAAAACATTCATACTCCAAAGTTTCATCATTAAGTTCAAATTCTTCAACAACA
This sequence comes from Pareas carinatus, assembly GCA_032468095.1. Lineage (NCBI taxonomy): Eukaryota > Metazoa > Chordata > Lepidosauria > Squamata > Pareidae > Pareas > Pareas carinatus. The sequence continues at coordinate 143,428 of JANHFO010000017.1, forward strand.
GTGTCATTAAATTTATACCATTTTCCTTTCCCACTACCCCTGTGGTTACAAAAACAACAACCAGACCATTAGGCATTTTTGAACATGGTGTTTTAAATGTTTCAGACAAGATAGCTAATACATTAAACTAGAATTATTAGCACAACTTATATTTTAAATGCTATTTTTGCTATTTTCAGTCTTGCTAACTCCTGTACCCACAATCAACATTGATCAGGCTACTGATCATTTCTTAGATTTATTAAGTCTTTGGTGATTTTGAAGATTATTCTTATTGATTGTTGCCTTTTTGGAGTTTCTGGAAATCTCAGGATTTCTCCGCATTTGCCAATAACTCTTTTGCATAGCTACTGTTATTTTGCATACATAACCACTGTACTCTGAAAAAGAGTGTTATATAATCTTCCTGTCTTCTGTCAAGCCAGTTTGCAAAACACAAATGTTTATCAACATACATATATTCTAGTTTACCAACACACACTGTGTTTCACATCTGTCTTTACATTTATAGCTCCATGAACAGTCCTAGGCAATCAGTTTAATGGAGCAATCTGTAAAAGGAAAATATTAATCTAATCTGTTGGTATTAGTTCAGTGAAGATGTAAAGCATTGTAAAACTTGATATGCTACATAAAAAGTTTGCTAAAATATTTATAATTCATAACCTTATGACCAAACAGCTTTTGCAAATGACCAACTGACTACTCTGCATGTGAATACAGTTATTTCCAATTACCTCCTATCTTTTATAAAAGAATAGTAGTGGCCTGCATGGGCTTGACCACTGTGCACAATCACGCCAACCAGTTCATAGTTTTCTGAAGGAGCCACTTTTTTCTGTGGAGACCCTTTACATCCCTGATCTAGAGTTCGTCCATTGTCACCAACTTCTGAAGAAGAATCTTGGCGAGCCATTCCTGAAACTGTGTAGGGTTCCATATTCAGCATCCAAGGAAACTGTTTAAAGTAAAACAGATTAAACTTAAACCTGAAGTACACTGCATGTTCATCAATTTTCTTCAATTATACAAAATGCATAAAACCTAGATTTTTATAAATTTATAAAACCAAGATGAAGATGGAATAAAAGAAATTGCTTTATTGGTTGGGGGAAATCATAGCATTTTCAGTCTCTCCAGAACTCTGCCTAGCTTTTTCAAAACGACTCTTGGAGGAAAAATTAAAAACTCCAACTTTAAAAAACAAGCCAAAATCAATTATTTTATATCTATAGAAAAATAGTTATTATATTTTTATCACCACCACCACCACAGCCATATATCTTTAGGCAAAAGATTTTTTACCTTTAGCTTTACTAGTCCATGCATCCTATTTTAATATAGACAGGCTACGTGTATATTTGATACAGAAGAGAAAATAAAACTAAAGACTGAGCCCCTAAAAATGTAATTAGGTAAATGTAAACGACATAAATTTACCTTGATCTGTTCATCATATTTTATGGAACGTCCACTTTCCCAATCAAATCCAAATCTCATGAGGTGTATCACCAATACACTGGGTAGAGCTTTAATGCAGGTCCGTTTCACTGTAGTTCTCTTAAAAAATAAACCAAAGTTTCAACTACTTATTTTGGTCCATTATTTGTCTATAGGGACTTTATTATTTTACTTGCATAGATTTTAAATTTGTTTCACAAATGACATTATAGCTCATTCTGTTAGCATTACCAATCTAGTGCCACTACTAGAGGAACTATTTTCAGTTCCTTTGTATCCTCAAATTAATTCTGCAAGCCATTCTTTTCAGCAGTATTGGAATTGAGTACATCAAGCAACAGTGAGTTTATACTGTTCTTTTTGACAATGCTAAGAATTTCACATTATTTTCTGTACAAAATAATCAAAAAGTATTTCAACAATCTCTTTACATATGCAGCTTTAGGATAATTTTCATGGCATAGAGAAAATACCACATAGAAATATAAAATTAGTATTTTACAAGAAAAATAGGAACTTTTAGACAACCAGTAAGTGGCTTTGGGACTACATGATTTTCCAAGTTGCATATTGCAGAATAACATATTGCATTTCTACTAGATTTTTTTAAAAGGTTTCTCTACAAAAATGTTCAGTGTGCTAATTTCCTTGCAGTATTTCCTTTTCCCTTTACAGCATATTTAAAGAAAGAGTTCTTAAATTCACTGAACCCATTGAGGCTTTTAATATGTCTACTGAAAATATATAAATAAAATAATCATTTTCATCTGGCAGGAAACCAAAATTAATTCCCAAATCTGAAAATGAACTGCAAAATCAAAGATTTTTAGTAGTCATGGTAACTAAGATAAAAGTGCTGATTTCTACAAATTTCCAGTGATTAGAAGCATATATAAATACAGGATTGCAAAGAAAGCAAGCACGTGGGAGGCTATGGGTTCTAAATGGTCTCATGACAATGTTTCATATTCTTTTTCAGTGTGAAAAATAAAAGGGAAATCTTAAGGATTCACTACTACTCAAGATGACTGTAAGGGAAAAAAATAAGGGACTTCTATACATATCATATTAAGCCTGAGGAAAGGCTGAATAAAGATTTAATTAAAAAAACAAGTACATATGAAACATATAAAGTTAGGGATAGACTCAAAATTTCTCAGGGCACTAATGAATCCAGAGGGATCTCTTCCCATAGAAAAATCAAAATGCTTTAACTCTTACATAAAGGAGAAGTAATACCTTTTCTTTACATTTTTCACAGTAGTATGCATTGCTTCCTTCCAGGATTTCTCCTCTAACAAACTGATCCAGTGAAATTTCTAGACTTTGACATGAAGTGACCCCTAAGTTGAGAGCCATAAAGGCTTCTTCTCGTTCATACCTACATTTTAAAAAAAGAATAGAATATTAAGATATTTAAATAAAAACTAAGAAATCAAAATTGTGCCCTATATGTCGACAAAGTTGTAAGATTTCGTCTACAGGTAGTCCTCGACTTACAATAGTTCACTTAGTGATTGTTTCTGTGGCATTAATTTAAGAACTGCAGTGACTCACTTAACAAATGCGGCGAGAAAAGTCATAAAATGGAGCAAAACTCACTTAACAAATGTGTTACTTAACAACTTAAATTGGAGCTCCATTGTGGTCATAAGTTGAAGACTACCTGAATTTCAGTATTCACCTTTATACTTTATTAAAAATATGGTAAACCGCATCACTTGCATATGGCATGCTTTTTCTTTTTTTCTTCTTGCTTTTCCTTTTTCCATGTTGACATAGCTAGAAAGGAAGTACACAGATCCAGGATCTCTATACATATCCTCCCACACCTCCATCTTAATTCTAGAAAGTCCAGAAATGCAACAGCTTTGAGTTGGCATGTCCAAACTTTTAATCTGGTACCAATGGCAGAGTGATAAAAATAGTGATTTTGGGGTTTGCCATTCATAGGCTTACAATAGTGGATTCTCTTTCTTCACCTATAGATTTCACTTTCAGTATGCAGAGAGGAAAATATGCTCTATCTCATGATACCTGATCTTCACTTACCTGTGAGGACAATCCTTGCAGATTTTCTGATCAGAATATATGCCCTGAAAGGTGTTTTTAAAGATCTGGTCTCTACCTATTTTCTGTAAGAGATTGAAATGTCAATAGCAGATTAACTGTATATCAGTTAAACAATGATACTGAAATACCATGCCAATGTACCAAAAGTGCAATTAACCTTAAGGTATTCATCCATTTGATCTATAAGGCTGGTGAAGAATTCATAAGCATCTTGCTGTTCACGTACATAAAGCTCCTTGTTCCACATCTTAAAGATCTATAAAATAAAGATGAATCCTCTCAGTTAATTGCTTCAAGATCGGTAAATGTCACTAGAATGCACTAAGTAAGTAAGCTAATCTAAACAGGAAGAGAAGGGTGCCCTCTTATCCATACCCAACTATTTTTACAAGAAAAAATACCTTCTCATGAGAATACTACTTTGGATTCCCCTCCTCAAAATATTACTGAAGAGGAAAATACTACTCGAGTCCACTACATCACTGTGATTATGGATAGGACTAACTGAAATTAAATGAGAATAAATAGGAACTCTTTACAACATTATTGTTTCTGAAAATGCTGTGGTCTAAATTATCACTTTAAATTATGAGGGGTAAAAAAAGAAAGAAAAGAAAAGGATTTATGCTTAAAAAACAGTAATACCTTCCAGAAGTTTTCCGGTATGTAATATTGCAGCTTGCTTTCCATTAAATGACCAAAGAGGGATTGAACTTGATAGAATACATTGTCATCAGGATTGTCCATGTTATCATCAATCGAAAGCAATGCCTTTAGAAAGAAATCGTAATAATTTTCATTGAAAGTGCAACAATATTTACGAGGGCAATTTGGAAAAAAACCCTCCATTTGGTTATCAATGAGAGATACAGAACTTTGATTATACACGTTAGAAAACTACAATATTAGATTACTTTTTGACATAATCACCATTCAAATTGAGGCACCTGTCATCTTACAAGGTTTGAAATTCCTTCTGAAAAGAAATCTCCCTTTTGGGAATGAAGTCCCCCTATAACAGCATCATGAAGTACATTGTCATCGTCAAAGCATTGTGATGAAGCGTCGGGGCATGCTGCCTTCTGATGTGGTGTTGGTTCACGATAATGCTCACCCGCACACCGCTAGATGCACCCAAGAACCTCTGTTCTGTTGGGATGTTTTTGATCATCCCTCCTATAGCCCAGATTTAGTGCCCAGCATCAACCACCTCTTCTGACTTTATTCCCAGGAGGAAGATTTCTTAGGAGAAGGAATTTCAAACCTTGTAAGACATTACGACAAGTGCTTCAATTTGAATGGCGATTGTGTCAAAAAGTAATGTAATGTTGTAGTTTTCTAATGTATATAATAAAAGTTCTGTATCTGCGAGTGTCTGTCATTGATAACCAAACAGAGGTTTTCTTCTGAATTGTCCTCGTATTACTAAGTAAGTATACATTTTTGTCTTCATTTGTGCCACTGAAGTGACTAATAATAATGTTCCAGTACAAACCCGTGGATCTACTGATAACCATCAGCTTTGGTCTTATTGTTATCAGAAAATCCTTAGTTAGCATTAACAACTAGATGACAGAACCTTTGATTTAAGTAACATGGCTATGCCTCATTGTCATCTGTTTCTCATCAACCAGCTATCTTGGATTAATGGTTTTTTATGAAAAACTAAATCCATGCCTCACACGTCTACTGCAATCCTTGACAATCAGCTCAGGAAGGGACATCATCATTGCTTATGAATGCCGCTTATTTTTGCCCGAAATTTTCCCAATTTGGCATATATTCTCCACCACAGGAGACCACTAAATCCAACAGGCATTTAAAAATAAATCTCTCTGCACTGATTTATATTTCAACCCTGCATAACCTCCCTACCAAATTCATTCTATAATACTGAGACACAAAATAAAACAAAACAAAAAAGTAACTGCTTGCATTGTATTCATGCTATACAACTGGAGAATCAAATTTAATTTTTCTGAGTCTCAGCACCGATTCAGGTTGGACTATCTCAGGACAGACATAGTCTGTTAACTAGTTGTTAACATGGATCAATTTCAAGTTGCTGCTTCTCATCATCATAGTTTTACATGTCAACTCTCCTTCCTTCCTAAGAAACTTATATATATATATATATATATATATGTTAAATTATGTTGCAATCCCTAGTCCGGCCCCTTTAATGGGAGGAGGCAAATGTCTCCTTTTCTGTCC
>JANHFO010000017.1:161889-172773 GCA_032468095.1 Pareas carinatus
GGAATTCAGCCGGTGGCCCCTGACGAGCCGCCCTCAAACGGCAGGCTCCCCAAAAAGGGGTTGCCCGGCCCCTAAGGCCCCCCCGAGAAGCGGGTTTCAGGCGTGAGAGGCAGAGCTCGTTCTCTCACGTCCTGTTGCCTTCAGAACCGGAAGTGATCTCCCAGCTCTATTGTTTTTTTCCCCCCAAACAAGGAACTATTGAGAGCTTTCCCTTCCAATGCATTTGCCTTCTGAAAAGTTTACAGTATATGTTGTTTTCCCTCTTCCAAGCATTACCAAGCTTTCCTTTTGTTTATGCTCCTTTGATGCTGGAAAAATCTCATAGAGAAGTGTATCTGGCAGGAATCAGTTGTTCATCCCTCAAAGTTCTCCCAACAAATTTTACAAAATGAACTTTCAACCTGTCCAAATTTGACACTCATGTTATGGCCCAAGCACTTGAGCTTCTTCAGCTGTTCAAGGCAGCCTGCTTCTTTTGTCTGAGTTATGAGGTTACTTACCTAGATGCCATCAAGTTGTACCCAGCCTCTGGCGATGGGCCATCTCCATCCCTAGCAATATCCAAGGACATTCCAGGGGTACCTTCAGTTTCACCCATTCATTGTCTTCCGCTTCTGACTTTCTCAACATCGTTCTTCGTCCATCACCTGGTCTATTATCCAGTTACACCATAAACCAAAACCAGGTGACTCAGCTTGCTGATTGTTGCTAGAAAGGAGCAATAATTTTTTGTTTGTTTGGATCAAATGGTTCTTTTTGCCATTTCTGGTACTCTTAATCACTTTCCCCAAATCCCTAATTTGAGAGTACCTATCTTTGTTATCTTGTGTTTTTCTATTTCCAGTTTTTGCAGCTCTGTATTACCTCAGGGGAGAAAAAAGGTGCTCTAACTATTTTGACCTTTGCTGTCACAGAAATGTCCTTCTAATTCATACTCTTGACTAAGTGCATCATTGACCTCTTCCCTCAATTAATTGCCTCTTTACTTGTTCAGCATACTTATCTATTTTGGAGTCCAAGTAAACAGAGTTATCCTCCTCCTTCTCTTTGCTGTCAACTGTTGGCTCTAAGCATTCTTAAACATTACTTTTGTTGTCTTAACATTTCATGCTAAGCCAGATTTCTAATTTGCATTTTTTACTTTCGTAAGGAACTCTTAAGAATTTTTCTTTAGTTTCACCCAACGAAGTAGTGGCATCTGCATGTCTCAGAGTATTAACATAGTTGACCTCTAATTTTGATTCCAGCTTTTAACTCTACCATTTATACAATATATTGGCTGCATTCAGTAAGTTAAATACTACTTTAGGTTGGGCCAAGAGTTATCTGAAATAGCTGCACTGCAGTTTTAGAAAGGAGATATAGGGAAGTTCTGCTTGTACCAGGAGATGGGTAGCAGCTTAGGTAGAAGATAGGGACTCCGATGAGGGTCTCTGGTCTAAGAGAGAGCTAGGCAAGGAACTTGGAGAAGCATTCCGCTATAATCAGGACGTTATTTTGTCACAGATAGAATAGGAGGGAGCTAGTAAGTTGCAGGTTTGTGATAAATTATGACAAGGGAAAGTTAACTTGAGTGGCATTGCCACTTGCTGGCTGCATGAGTAGAGAGTGGGTAGTTGGACCATGGGTAGCCTTGTGAAGAGACAGTAGATTTGGTAGTTATGTCAAAGAGTGAATTCTGCATAGATAAGGAGAGTAGTCATGAGTTATGGAACATAGGTAACAGACTATTCTTCATCTCCTGCAATCTGGGTTCTTGATGTGATTTCTCCCGAGTAGCCAGAGACAGAGACCTCACGATACTTATTCAGAGTAGGCATGAACTCAGGTTTAAAACTATGGCACTAAGGAAGATGGAACTTTTTTACTTTTTCTCCTTTATTGCATTGGTGGACTGTTGATGGAGATACAATAGAGGTCTTCTCTGAGTGCTAGGAGTCTGTTGGAGTCTGGATGAGACAAGGCTAAAGTTGAACCCAAGCAAGAAGAAGTTGACCTTTGTCCATTAGGGTTCTCAATTTTCTCCAGCATTGCCTTTTGAAGAGGAGGCACTACATCATAGGAAGCAAATCTATATTTTGGAGATCATCTTGGATTCACAGTTACCCCAAGCTGGGCAATGGATGCAAGGGCTAGGGGAGCCTATGCCTGGCTTTGGCTAATATGCCAGTTACATTAGCGAATAGTTGCATCAGATCATCATCATCCTGGATTTTAATTGTCAACACTGAGTCTGTCTTATTGTGATACAGAAAAATAGATGTAATGGATTTCCCTGTTTCTTTGGAAGCAATCAGGGTCAAACCTAACTCCTCTCTTTGCCTAAATCTATTAGACCCAAATTGACCTTCCCTACTCCCAAACAAAACTCGCTTCCATCCCATTTAAACCAAAGAGGAGAAGCTTGTTCACCTGTTCACTCTGGGGACAGCCCTAACAAGGGAATTACAATATGGAAGAAAATCCAATATTCTGATTTTGAATCCTATCTCCTGAACAATGGACTTCTCCAGCTTTTCCCCAGTCTTGAAAGAGCAGATTTGCTTAACAATAGAAATATCTCTAGGTACACAGACCTACCTAGCTTCCCCCAAAGTTGCCAACCAATCAGATCCTTAGGATTTCTTGCACTACCCTGTAGCCCTCAGCCAATATAAAAATCTTTGCTTTCTCGTTGTTTGGGATGCTTTCCCTTTCTTGTGAAATTGAGGCCCAGCAATCACAGTGCTCTGTTCTATTGTTCCCATTTTTTCATAAAAATATTTATAACTATTATTTTTATTTTAAGTTGTACTGTGGAAGTTTACGTTTTATGCTACACTGTGTTTTAACTGTGATTCTGTAAGTTGCTATGAGCCTGCCTGAAAAGGCAACAGTTTAATCAGATAGATAGATAGATGCATAAAATTGATACTCACCAAATAGCTACTAATTTTAATGTACATAACCATGTTATTTATTGAGTTTTAGCAGAACACATGCTTACCCAGCTTCTTTCTAAACCACCACACACAATTCCTTTGCGTAGCTTTGTGCTCTGAATGTAATCAAGTAATTGTCTTATTGCAGTGCAGGCTGTTTCTGCTGACTGCCATCTGCCATTAGCCATCAAAGTTCAGCAGTTCAATCCTAACCAGCTCAAGGTTGACTCAGCCTTCCATCCTTCTGAGATCGGTAAAATGAGGACCCAGATTGTTGGGGGCAATATGCTGACTGTGTAAACTGCTTAGAGAGTGCTGTAAAGCACGGTTAAGTGGTATATTAGTCTAAATAATAAATAAATAAATAAATCAAATAAGAATTGTATTCAAACAAATTAATTAGTAAGACTAAGTAACTTATTATCTTTTTATAATATTCCAAACAGTTGCTCTAATGTGAATGCTAAAGAAATTAAGATACAACATTTAATTTCAACGGACATGTAAATATTCAACAGCTTAACCTTAGATAACTCTTCAGCTGATTTAAATATTTAAAAACGAACCTCAAGCCTCCCGCTCTAAGGAAGTTTTCACAAAACGATTTGGCACAATTTCTTGCCATTTCATCATCTGCTGTAGGCATTAGCTTGGAACTCAATACCTAAAAATATCCATAATTTCAGAAACATGCAATTAAACCTATTTCACTCAATAGTTTGCATGATTTCCTACTTAGCAAATAATATCTACTGTTGAATACTATTCAGAATATTATGCCATTTTTAAAAAATGGATTCAAAGGGTTCTTTTGATCTACTTCCCACTCATCAGTTATAATGGTGAGTGGGAAGTGAATCAATGCAAGTAATAATATAACTTCTTGAATATTAACGTATTAGCTTTAATTCAGTACCAATCACCCATTTCAAGGAGCAATTAGGAGACATTTGGATACTCATAGTATATAAATATAATGAAAACAGAATTACAAAATGATGAGCGATTTATATCATCAATGCAAGGCAAACAATAAAGAGTTATTTGCTTACAGAATCTCTGAGGGGACTGTAAAAAAGATAATCTAAAACAAAAGCATGGCGCTAATATAAAATAGGCAAATTGGTGCCTTTCCAAATGCTGGACTTAAATTCTTATTCATTTTAGTCAGCCAGGCCAGAGATAAGTTATTGTAAGAATTATAGTTCAAAACACTGGACTAAGTTACATCATGTTGTTTACTCCTGGTTTATAAAAAGCTTCATTTTAAAATAATTGATTGATCTATACTGCATTACAATAACCAGACTTACTTTAAATACCTTAGTTATGTGCTATTATTCTGGCCTTTCTCCAGCTATAGTTTCATTCTTACCTCAAGATTATAAAGCACTCTGAAGGTAGACATTCCTGGAGCAAAAGACCTGAAAAGACTTTCAAGTATTGAAGCTGCACTAGGCTGGTGTTGATGCTTTGCAGACAGAGAAGGAGATTTTGAAGACTGAGAATTTGTTTCAGAGAGCAGCGTTTTCTTAGAAAAAAGGAAGCACAAAGAAAATGAGTAGAAGGGTATTCTTACATGGTCGCTGCATAATTATTATAAATAACCTTCAGAGTTTAAGACAAACTTAAGTATAGCATTTTTATTATATTATAAGCCCTAATGAAATTTCACAAACATTCATTACATTTTAAACAAATATTGCTTTTACAAAGTTGAAAAGTATTTATCTATATATAGAATATCCTGTAATTTGCCTTTTCCCTCAAAGTAAATTTTGCCTAAGAATAACTTTCCTATCTCAGATTAAACTGTACATGGAATATATCTAGAATTCAGTGCCTATTGGCTGCTGGCCTATGAAGGTAGTTCAGCCAGGAGTCTTTAAGATTAAATTAAATGAGCCTGTAACTTAAACAGAAATACATTAAAGATAATAAATTCTGCTGTATCTTTACGGGAGGTCTGCCAGTTGATGCACAGCTATGCCAACCCTGCACTATTTTCCAGTCCCAGTGGCAATAAACACATTAGACTCACCAAATGAATTTCTAGAAATGAAGTATTTGTATTGAGCAAAGGGAATACTCGCTTAACAAAATCAATACTCCATTTTACCCAAACTATCAGACCATTTTAATGTAGCCCATGACAATTTGCATTTTATTGCATAAGAACTAATAGGTTGCATCACTTCAACTTATTTCAGCAAAGTCATTACAGTCATTTGACACCATTCTAGTTCTCTTTTCATTAATTTCAGTATAAAAGGTAAGAAACAAATAAAACTTGATTATTATTAGTTTTTATTAATTCTGGTTGGCAATTGGTACCTTTCGTCCAAGTGAATCTAATTGATCAAGAGCTTCCTGAATAGCTGGATCAGTTGGAATCAATAAAAGAAGCCTCCGAACTCTCAAAGTAATCCTGAAGAATTTGAAAAACACACGATGTATTTAGGTTTCTGCTGGAGGATAGCCTATGTGTATTTGCACATGCTTTTAAAGCATATGGATCTTTAAACTCTGAGGTCATAGCATTTGCATACTACTTTAACAATGCTTACTTACCTCGGCTCTTCCAGGTTAGCAAGCTGGTAAAGCATATCAAACACATTGTATACAAGGGCCATTACTACACCAGGGAGCGATTTTTCCTGAGAATTAAAGAATATATTATGAGTTCCTTCATCTCTTTTAAGCAATCTTATTTTTAAGCATAGCAGCATAAATTTAAAACTTGGCCTAAAGACATATCCTTCCTAACTTTACTTAATCTTTCCTTCCTTTCCTAGCATAAGACTTTTAAAATCAACTTCCAGCTATCTCTTCAAATCAAATGGTTAATATGATTCTGCAAAGAAATCAGAGCAATCATCAATACTGGTGTTTTTTTTTAGCAAAAACGACAGAATTAGTAGAACATTACGTTTCTGAATTCTGAGTTATCTGAGTTTTGGGAAGAAATATTTCTCTTGAACTATTTTAGGGACGGCTTCTGCTTTCCCACCCCCCCTGTTATTTACAGTTGGCATTATTTCAAACAATCTAGATGCATTCATTTCTGAAATTCTAGTAAGACCTTTTGTTTAAGCAAAGCAAGAGAAAAAACTGAAACAAAATTATGGTGGCAATCTTTCATGCTAGCTTTGGCAAAATGGGTTTCCATTTTAAGTTCATCTCACTTTCAGAATAGTAGCTTTCACCACCTTTCTAGATAACTTTTAAGCTTCATGACCAGCTTGAGATATATCAGGAAAAAATGACTAAGATGCTCAAATGCGTGTACTACGAAAATATTATTTGTAATCAATAAATATGCTTTGTATCTGGATAAAGAGAACAATATTAGAGAACAAATCATGGGTGAAGATTCATTTTAAAAAACCAACTGAATAAAAATTGGGTATCTGCAAAAAAAAACAATGCTAGAAGAGGAGAAATAGAAGATTCTATCTCTTAGAAACTAACTCTATTCCAAAGGTGCTTTCAAAAAGGAAATTAAACTTTCTTGATTTTTTTCTGAAGATACTTCATTTCTTCATGGATTTCCCACCAGTTAGTTAGAGGTGAAGAAGCTTCTTGGATAAGAAATTAGAAGTCTTCAAGAAAAATCAAGAAAGTCCAGTTACCTGTTTGAAAGCACCTTTGGAACAGCCATGCCTTGGATGTCTGAGAACATCTATAGACATAAACCTAACTCTGATTGACAGCACCTTGACAACTTTATGAAAAATAAGAAATCCACATTGCATTCTTTTGTGCTTTACCTGTTCCATTGCATATGATGAACTGAAGACATTGCTACTGCTGCTGGATGAATCGGCAGAACTTGCTGATGGAGTTCCACTTCCCAATGTTTTTACAGTGAGTGTTTGTTCATCAGAAAAGCCTAGCTGATGAAGCAGCTTCTGATCTTTATTAACTGTTAACTGAAATAAAAAAAAATCCTTAGATTTAGTAGACATTACAAGTTGAAATATACTTACAAGCAATTAACATACCAAACTATCGTTGGCAAAAATCTGAATATTGTCCACAGGGGCATTCAATAATTTTGCTATTTTCCATCTGACGCTTCCGATCGTTTCATTGCTATGAGCCTGTAAAAATAAAAATAATTTTGCTATTCATATTCTCAATTGGTAACTATATGTCAACAATCATGTGAAAGGTGTAAGTGCACATTAATATGTTGTCTTTCAAGTTTTTCAGCATATAAAACATTATGACTCATATCAATCTTTTTTTGACAATGAAATTTTGCAAACCTAGAAATATTACATATAAAATTACATACCTCTACTGTAAATGTATCTTTGGTAGACTCATATGTAACATTGAGAGTTAAAAGATGTCCATGAAATGAGGCACCATGAGGTAGAATAGTACGAGGAACAGAGTAAAGATCCTACAGAGAAAAGAAAAGAAAAAAATATATAAAATTTATCTGAAAGAGAACTCAATTAAATAAATAAATAAATTTTGGATCATATCCCTCAATAAATAAATGAATAGGTTTTGACCTAGTTGCTTAATTGATTTCTCTTTATCTGGTTATGCTATTTATATAGAGAACAGGTCAAGTCTTAGGTCACATTTAAGCAAAATAACAAAAATTCAAAAGGATTCACAAACTTTTAAGCACCACTGTATATTATTCACATCACTTCAGGAGCATGCAGGGTCAGCAATCAATTGGCATCATTTATAACAATATGCAGTTACAAAGGAAACATTCTGCTTCAATCTAGAACATACCAACAAATCAACTCTTTACAGCCAGGCTCTCCATTATAATTACATTTGTACTGACACTATAGGCAGTGATACTCTGCTGGCGGAAATAAACCAGGCTGAACTACCCACACAGTGAGCTCAGTGCACAGATCAACACAGATCAATTCCTAGGGGAGATCCTATTAAATTACTAGCTTCAAAGAGAGAACAACAAAATATGCCAGGTTGTTATTCACAACTCAACTACTCAAACACACCAATAATAATCTACAGCCCTACTGGACAACAATGTTACACTTTTATAGGTTTGGGTGGCAAGTCTATACTTGTATACCCAACCTGAAGAAGATTCTTACAAGGACCAGGACAACAATACTAGCATGGGAACCATATCCTGGAACAAGCCCAGATATCTATTTTACTTCACATCTACTTAAATGTTTACCATTACAGGTCCCAGAAGCTTTACATACAAAGTTAGAACTGCTTTCACATGTCTTCTTCTAATGTGATACATGCCATCAACTGCCAGCAATGCTATCTAGATTCTACATAAGACAAACCGGTCAGACCTAGTACAAAAGAATTAATGGAGACTAGCTTATCATCAGGGCTCAAAACAAAGTCAAGTTGACACTATTTTAGCCTTTCAAAATATTTCTTCATAGATTTCAAAGTGGAGTTTGAAATAAAGACACTTTGTTAGAACAACTGATGGGAAATATAGGAACATACATATATACATCAAGAGGTTGTAAGCTATTTTTAGAAGAAGTTTAATAGCTTAACACATTCTCATTATTAATTGATGGGTACTTGTAATCTGCTTCCTAAGGAATGTCTATCAGCATAATTATCCTGTCTCCTCCTTCCTTCTCTTCCTTTCATCATCCCAATTTGATGAAGTCAGCATCAGCTCATGTTAATTTATGTCTTAAATAAAACGGTCTACAAGCAACCAACATGATACTCATACAATTATGACAATGGATAATTGAAAACTATCCCTGGTAATTCCAGGAGTCAGTTGTTTTAATTTTCTTGACAGGCATTTTCTGCTGACAGAAAATTGGCTTAATATATAGACTCTGCAGTCTTCTAATCACACTTGTCCTTGTTCACTCCACCCCCCACCCTGCTCCCAGCATATTCTCACTAAAAAGTTCCTTAAACTTGGATTAAGGAATAGTTATTTGTCTTAAATTGTAAGACAAATAAGTATTAAGGAATACGTATTTGTCTTAAACTGCAGAATGAATCCAATTATAGAAACAGAAATTAAATAATTAATTCCCAGATACAAACTAAGCATTCAGTAAATCAAATAACTGTACAAAAATAGTTTTCTTTTACCTCTATTGTGATGACATAGCGTTCGGCCAGAAGTAGCAGTCTCTCAATTATTACAAGTTTTGTTGACCTAGAGTAGCAGAAATTTAGATAATTTTCAAACAATATTTGAACTGATTTTGAATTGGACAGTCATTTTTGGAAATGTGTATTTGGATGAGATTTGAATAAACAGCAGAGACTTGAATGAGTTTCCGAAGAAAATTTTCAGAGAAGTGGTATCATCTCTTTTCTTGAAGTTGCTATCTGGTACATGATATAAGTATGTCTTACCATGAAATAGTAGATGTGTGTTTAGCTCCAAGATAGTAATTAAATAAGGAGCTGATTTTGATTATTTCTAAAAAACATTAGGGTAATTGTATTTTAAAAGAAAACAGGGCTATCATTCAATAGTAGTTCTCTCACCTCAAATGATATAAAGAAAGCATGAAGCAATATACTTTAAGATACTAGTTTTCAATCAATGAAATGTATCACACTTGAAGATTCAATTACAATATTTATCTCTTCCTTTATGTACAGTCTCAGTCCAACGGTTCATAGCAAAAAGAAGAAATCAAAGAGTACGTGTTTTCTGTGGTATTTTATATTTTGTAATCAGTTTAATTTCAGAATAATATTGGTAACAATTATCTGTCATTAGTAAGTTAGAAAAATGATGTAGGACATCCACATTAATAGGATAAAAATATGTATCAAGAAGGACCATGATCATAAGCTTGAGACATATTAATACTGCAGGTGTCAAATAATTAAACATGTGTTTGCCTTTTTCAACAAAATTAATAGAACAGCCCATGAAGAAAATCTCTGAATTTACCCATGTGTCCAATCCAGCCATTTTAACTATTTTTAAAAGTTACATAGCAAACAATGAAAATAACTATTGAGACCCCTTTTGTGGCTTCTGCCTTTAAAAACTGCCAAAGAACAGAATAGAGCAACAAAGCACTAACTAAAAAAGGGATGTCCGACACAATTTCATTGTGGGCCACTGACACTGCTGCTGCAGGCTGCCCTAGCCCTCCCCTCACAGCCCCTCCAACACACCCTCAACCTCCCCGTTCTCCCCCATGGCTACCGATAACTCCTACGCGGCCGAAGACCCCCTATCTGCGATGTCTCTTCCAGGGAGCACCCTGCTCGCCTCCAAGTCCAGCCCATTGGCCGAACCCAGATAAACCTTGGGCCGTATCCAACCCGTAGGCCATTTGTCTGACACCTATGATCTAAAATATTTACTTCTTTTCATTTTGCAACAGCAAAAATATACTTTAATGACTTTTAGCTTGAAGTTTCTTCCTAATGCTAGAGAAGTTTGAGCATTAGGAAGAAACTCCAAGCCAAAAGCCATAAAAGTATATTTCTACTATTGTCAATGTTATTTTATTCACAGAATCTATTTGCCACAGATGCAAATAGCAATAATTTAAACAGATTTTTGAGTTTCTGTGATGTGAAAATTTAATACTATTCGTTTCTTAATGTTGTTGAGATCATTAACCAGTCCACAATGCTATTAGTCACCGTTCTGCACATATATAGTTATAATTCTGGCATTTCACTACCTAACTGCAAAAGAAAACATACAGACACAAATTACTATATTACTTAGAACCTAAGTAATTGTTATATTCCTGAAACAAAGAAATAAAAACAGTGTCCATTTTTCTGCCCCACAACATTTTAAAACTTTGATCATGTATGTAAATGTCTCTTCCAAGGGCACCTCATCCCTCAACTAGTTCTAGAAGCATGACTGGAACCTGTGCCTTCTATTGGAGCGGTCCCCAAACTTTACAGATTGGTAGAGTGGCGGGGGGGGGAGTTGAAGTGCATCTGCGGTTTTTAAGTGCAAGTGGGCTTCCTA
>JANHFO010000017.1:172873-183737 GCA_032468095.1 Pareas carinatus
GATTGGTAGATTGGCGGGGGGGGGGGAGAGGGGGAAACGGCCTGCGGTTTGTGCAAGTCGAGCTGCGTGTGTGTGTGCATGCCAGCCCACTGCTCACACAAATCGAACTGCATGCATGCACGCACACTCGCCCACTGCTCATGCAAGTTAAGTGGTGTGCACGCACTTGCACATTGGCTAGTCGTTTGTGCGGCCTGGTTCCAAATGGGCCACGGCCCAGTAGTGGGCCACGGCCCAGTAGTGGGCCACGGCTTGGGAGTTGGGGACCCCTGCTTTATTCGATAACCAAGTGTCTACTTCGTGGAATTCTTTAAAAAACAAAACCCACCGTTCACATAAGGTGAACAACTCAGAAAGTAGCACAGATCAAAACAGCTCTGTTTGGTCCCTAGTTCAGGAAAACCTCAAGCATTTTATTCCACGTTTGGCACAGAACTCCAAAACACACTTTGTTTTATTGAGCGGGATACATAAAATTGAGATTTTGAGTTTCAAGCACCTTTTGCGCATCCACAAGACATTTCTAAGCCTCTTGTATGCAGTCCTGAGAATTGACAAGGAACATGAATAAAGTCTACATATTGCGAAAGCGTAAGCTTACCTGTATGGAGATTGAACTGATGTTGCCACAGTGGGCATTGCAGTTGCTGTCAGCATTTTGGTAGCTCTGGTAACAGCGTGTGTCAGCGTTGGACCACCAAGAGCGGAACTGGCTGCCTACAATGGAAACACTATTGCTGAGCTAAAGTGAAGGCTTTTAAGAGGAAGGCAACCGCTGAGGCCACATTGGGAAAATAAAAAGATGCTATAAGTCTGCACTTAAACATTGATGTTAATGAAGTAAATATTTCATTGAGGCTGCAGTTAACAGGTAGAATAATTTTAGTCAGAATTCATTTTTACAGCTCCTCAATTTATTGATATTCAAGAAAGTAACTTTATGGAGCATTTGATCATGACATTAGAGTTGTACAAGAACAAAAGAAAGAAAGCAATAAAGAAGAAATATTTATTTTAGAAAGTGAACTCTTACTTCTAATCTTGAATAACAATCAGCAATGAATTTCTTATGGAGTGACACAGAATCCTGAAAACAATACAGAGCAATCAGTTAAATATATATACAAAGCCCAGCACTATTTAAGACATAGATTGCTAAATGTAAACATGAGAAAGATTAATTAAAAGCAGTAGATAAAATAACTGCTTAAAAAACTTGTCTTTTTAAATTTTGTTATGTAGTTTGGACCATCCCAGTTCAATAATTTGCTAGCATAACATTGAGCAACAATTTTCAGACTTTTTCCTTTCTTCGTGTCCTACTTCTAGGATGTGGCAAATAATAGTTCATTGTATTTCATTGTATTATGGAGCATATCAGGTTGCTAAATATGTATTTTACTTATGGTTTACTAGAAATCTTGATTCAAATTTTCTCTTTTATCCCAGAAATGTTATCCAAAGTAAATTTGTCGAATTGTAAGGATCAAAAAATTGTAAATGTTAATGGTTAGCCATTGTAATTTTGGACACATTTGCACAACACAACAATATAAACCATAGCACATATTTTTCTGCTAACTCTTTCTATGCATTCAGCAAATATGCTATGGACAGCTTCATTTACAATATGTTTGCATATCTTCCAAGCACTGATTTGGATGACATGCTAAAGAAGACAAAGCCATCTGCAGTTTGTCACCTCATGGGATGAGCTAGTGAAAATGACGAAAGCAGCATGGAACAGCAAACTCTTGCTCCTGAGCCAAATTCCCAGAAAATCACCAATAAAGTATATGACAAATATGTATTCATATTGTTTATCCAAACAAACAAGCAAACTTTGCAAGGGAAAACCTTAATTATGATTTTCTTTATAACTCAAGAAGCTGAAATAAACACTGGAATTAATAAAGAGCTAATTAAGAACTCTTTTCTCTTGCAAGCTGTCTTTTATTGGGACAATCAAGGAAGTCAAAATCTCCTTTAAACTTGTTTGTTCCAAAACGTTAGGCCAGTGGTGGGCAATATGCTGAGCACCTTTTAATAGTATTAGGAATCCCATCTGCTTACAAGATTGAAACTAGTAACAGCATAGTATATATTGCTCCATGTGCTCTACAGCACTCTTTGAACAGTTTGCAATGTCAGCATATTGTCCCCAATAATCTGGGTCCTCGTTTCACAAACCTCATAAAGATGGAAGGCTGAGTCAACCTTGAGCCCATTAGGATCGAACTCCAGACAGTGGGCAGAGTCAGCCTGCAATACTGCATTCTAACCACTGCTGCCATTCTGAGAAACAGAAAGAAGCTGCAGAATATATCCTTAGCTTTTAAAAAACTTCTAGCTATCTCCCTTTTCACAAAACAAACAAAAAGCAAGCAGAAAAAAGACAAACCCTGGTCTCATCTAAGTATCATACAGCTCTACCAAGTGTACATGAGATCAATTCAGAATTCAGAATTGTTACCTTTTTCAATCGTGGATTTAAATTAATGTAACTATAGTTTATTATCAACTGGATAGCTTCATTAGCTATTTCTTCATCTGGTGACTCCATTGCAATTTTCCAAATAAAATCCATTCCTATTAATTCCAGTTTTTCTACTTGCTACACAAACAAAGAAAAGTCAGAACATGGATCAGATAATACATTAGAGATGACATTAAAATAATCAAATTTATAAAGATGTTTAAGCATAGTAACTGACACTTTAAATATGCTGTGTGTTCGTGTGTCACACACAGTAAAGCAGTTTGTTGAACAAACTAAAAATAATACAAATTCAATCTCATAAATGAGTAAAATTAATATACTGCAATCCATGTTTGACCAATTCCTTTTTCTTTTAATTTTTTTCTTAGTTATTTTTGCCTTATATTTCTAAAGATAAAGTTAGCGGCTTTGGAGGAGGATCAAAACTTAACCAGAAACCACAAACCCACCAATATTCCTGTAGTATATCCTGCAAAATCAGTTACCTCTATTAAGCCAATTATTTACAACAATGGCTTAGCACATAGTTTTATGACAGTAAATGGTACAAACTGCAATTTATTTGTTGATACTTTTTTGAGTTTCAAGACAAAAACAAACCACATTATAGTTTAATGTGATATATGAACACAACAAAGCTGTTCTTATTATTTTAAAATAGTTTCTGAGTACAAATCCATTGTATTCTTGCAGCATATACAAGTTAAATACCAAGTTAAATAACAGAATTGATAAAATTCAAGAGGGCTGACATAAAACTAAACCTCTAAAGGATTAGGAGTTTGGATTTTCCCTAAATTTAAATCTATAGTTTAGTTTAGATTTAAATTTAGAGCAAATCCAAACCCCTAATTTATACTATTTTAGCTGTAAAATGTGAATGGTATGCAGTATATGATTATAGAAAGATGCTTACCAATTGAGTTCCTTGTCGTTTTAATCGATGATCACAAAGATTCACATTTTCAAAAAAGGTCTTAAACAAACCAAAACCTGTTTTTAAAAATGAATGGTGTAAAGAAATTCCACTATTTTTATTTTAAAACACACACACACACACACAAATATTGGCTATATAAAACAATTGCTTCCAGGCAAACTGACAATAGGTCGATATTGTTCAGATTTAATTACCCGCTTTTCCCCCTCAAAAACCTTTCACCAGATTGGATTCAAAGAACTACAAGGGCAAAGAGCTGGGGAATGAAGATCAATTTTCCACCTCTCCTTCTGAAACACGTCTTTTAAGAATAGGGAGATCTTGGTCAATGAGGAGAGTTACAGAGCCTGGAAATGAAATTTAACTGATTTCCACTAGAGGAGATACCTTTGGCCAATTTGGATGTCTCCTTTTCTCAGTCCCTAGTGCTATATCTAATATCATCCATGCCAAGATCTCAGAATTATTATTTGGAGATAGATTGGCAGATGGAGGAGGAATGAGAAAGTGCTACCTACCTACTTGTCTCCCTAAGGACTTCTCTGAACCTAACACGATTTACAGTATCAGAGAATTCACTGGTTTTATCCCAAACTATCTGACATATTATTCAGGATTATTCTGAAATCCCAAAAGGCAAAAAATACTTACATACCATTCATAGTGATTTCATAGGACTCCAACTTGAGAATTTTTTCTTTAAAAAGCTGCTGCTGCACGTCACCTTCAAGGTCATGCTGTCCTTTTGTAAACCATTCAAAGCACATCTGTGAAAGAAACACATAATTTTCTAACTTTCTTTACTTTAATAGGCAAATACATTGTTGCTTATTTCATGTGCCGGAATTTAGTCATTAAATGTTTATTACTCAAAGCTTCATGTGTGTATAAAGGTCAAGCAAGGTATATTTATTGATATTTATTCTGCTTAGCATTATATTGATCTTATATTTCCTTTAAAAAAATACTGTTTCTATTTCTGTAACTCAGCAGGGTATTAATATAATTGTATTTACAAATGAATAAAAATTGGATGCAGTAAGGTAGGTATTCAAGAGTAGCTACGTTAGGAAATACTCTGAACAACCCTGCATTTTTACATGAATTGCTTGCCTACCATTTGCGGGATCTCACCTCTCGATCTAGCTCACAAACATCTTGACCTGTTACAAGGCATTCCCAAATTTCCCGAGCCCGATTCCATCCCAAGTAGAGTGTGGCCTCTTGAAGAAAAAATGCCAGAAATTTGAGGTGTGCTTCTAAGTACTAGAAAGAGAAAAATAATATATTTGAGTTGCATTGAATATGTTTAAAGTGATTTTTTTACATTATTTATATGCTTACATTTTTTCCTTAAAATCTTCCTTGGTATTTAAGTTTTTTTTATCAATGGTTTCAACTTATATAACCGATGGTTTGCTTACCTCCCGATAGGTGTACCGGCCATCCACCAATGTTGCTCCTGACAGGCCTCCAGCACCTGCTACTGAGGCAGCCAATCTGTGGCAAGCTATTAAGCTTCCTGTTACCAGTTTCACTATCTCAAAGTTTTTCTTCAAGTCCTGAATAATGCTCTTGACAAAAATATTTTTAAAAAATCTGTTAAGTTCGGTGTGACAATATATACAATCAGGTTTAAATAAATGGAAGTTCCTGCCTGCATCTATGAGCACAAATCCTATGGAGGCATAAGATTATTCAATTTCTATTCTATTCACACTCCTGGAATAAACCACTAAATATTTTAAATACACATTGAACATCTTCATTTTTCTCCACTTTGAACAAAATACTTTCCTTCATTTCTAAAATAGGTATAATTTAATCATTAAATTTTATTATTAATGTAAAGTGAACCCTTCTTAATTTAATACTTCAATTTACTGTGACACTAGCATAAAATATTCATTAAAAACATAGTCACAAATTATGTATTTATTTACAACATATATAATTAGTAAAGCGTTCTTAGCTCTCATAGCTTATCATACAGTTTTACTGCTAGGAGAGGTTTTCTTGGTTTAATTTTTTGAATGTTTAGTCTGGCTTTAATCTGGCTG
Organism: Pareas carinatus; assembly: GCA_032468095.1. Taxonomy (NCBI): domain Eukaryota; kingdom Metazoa; phylum Chordata; class Lepidosauria; order Squamata; family Pareidae; genus Pareas; species Pareas carinatus. Next base: position 178,374 of record JANHFO010000017.1, read on the forward strand.
TTATTTGATATTTTCATAAATAAAAGCCCATGGATGATTTTAATTTTTCTTTAATCTTTTAGATTTTTTGCTTTAAATTGCTTTTTTTATTAAAGAGTTTTATAAGTATAAAGAAAAACAGAAAACAAAGAAGAATACTTTTGTTTTAAACCCCTCCCTTCTCCCTCCTTCCCAGCTCCTAGTCATTGCTAACTAGGTTGCATATTGTCTCTCCAGAACGATAATATCACATGCAAACTATTTTCCAAACCTAATTTCCTTGCCAAGGTCCAACTACCCTTTATCAAGGTGATAATATGCAACTTGATAAACATGTATAGTAACTATTTAAGGTTTCCCATTTTTATTTTTCCACCTCCACTCCCTTTCCTTGTATGCATGCATGAAAAATACACAGTGCTCACCTTATCTTGCTTTTGATAGGTTTGTTTAATAAATGAGCGTGTGATCTCATGGAGCTGGCGTAAAGCTGGCACCACCCATACAAATTGTGGATTGTTGTGCTGGGATGACTAATAAAAGATATCAACAAGTGATGTATTTAAAATCCATGGATACACAGCATAAATCTTCATAGCTCTGTTTTCTATTTTAGACTACTTTTACAATTTATACTTACTTTTCCTAGATTTAAAAGGTTTCCCCCCCCACTTATCTTTTAGAAATCCGATGAGATGGCCATAAATATTGAGACTGAGTTGTGGGCCTGGATGAATCCTCAAGTGAATTCAAAATAGATGTACCCAAGTGGATTTTCTTTAACATGCTCTGCTCCATTTTGAAACCCTCTACAATAGGGGTCCCCAACCCCCAGTCCGTAGATCGGCACCAGTCTGTGGCATACCAGTAACTGGTCCGTGCAAACAAGCCAAGCCCCTTTCGCAGGATGCAGGCAGCATACAAAACCCACACAACCTCCGGTCTACGGGAAAACTTTCTCCATGGAACCGATCCCTGGTGGCCTAAAGGTGGTGGTGGTGGTGGTGGGGTGTCACTGATCTCCAAAGTTTTGATTCTGATCTGCTGTTACAGTATGCTATAGATGGCAATTCAGTTATTGCCACCAGTGTTGTAGGATGACAGAAGTGAAGCCCTGAATTCAGCGATCAACAGGCGCTACCCAGAATGATCTTTATAATCAGATTATAAGTACTACTTGAATCACAGATAGTCCTCGATTTATAACAGTTCATTTAGTGATGTTTAAAGTTACACCATTATGACCATTTTTCACACTTACGAATGTTGTGGCATTCCTATGCTTGCATGTTCAAAATTCAGGTGCTTGGCAACTGACTTGGATTTATGACGGTTGCAGTATCATGTAACCTTCTGGCAAGCACAGTCAATGCAGTATCATGTAACCTTCTGGCAAGCACAGTCAGATTCACTTAACAACTGTGTTAATTACAGCGATTCATTTAATAACTGCGGCAAGGGAGGTCATAAAATGGGCAAAAGTCGCCCACAGTCATGGGACAATTTATGGTGGGTTTTTTTTGGCCAGAACCTAGTATTTATTTCTGGTTTCTGACAAAAAGCATCCATTGCAGGCAATGGGTTTGCTTAATGGCCATGGTGTTTGCTTAATGAGTGCTGCATAAAAATGTACAAATAAAGTCAGTCACATGATGACCCACTTAACGACTGGCATGGCTTACAATTAGATTTTTGTACGACTGGACTCAATTACAGTTGTAAACATATAAATATATTATCCAAATCACTTTTTCTTGTGTGCCTAGCAAAACCACGGGAACAAGGCCTTTTGTCCACTGATCAGACAATGCAGGAATAATCAAAAAGCTCACGGTCATAACTGCAAATGCAAAATTTCATTGGGAATTTGGGGAATGATGAAGAACAGGTTACAGCAAGAAATTGATAGACGCAAAGGAGATTTTTAAAAAAATAGAACATGGGGTGCCAATCAGGGTTTATATCATATTCAGACAAACGGTTGCAATCATTGGCTTGAAAAAAAAATCCAGGTTACAGTCACCAGAAAGGAAAGTGGTTTACAAGAGAATATTATGACATAACCTTAAAGATTAAAAGAAATTATAAGAAAAGTACTGACATTGAGAAAGGAACTCAATTTTTCTGAGACTTGAGTTGAAGCAAAAAATCACAGCAACAAAGAGGAAAATTAGTCCAGGCTTGCACCTGAAATAATTTGCATTGCTTCTGCACAGATGGCATCTTTATGATGGTATTTTGAGGCTGGTTATGCATTGGCTGTGTTTTTTATTTAGTGACATATTTCTAGATTATACTAAATCTTACAGATTTATTAGAGAAACTGGCCAGAACAGCAAAGAAACCAAAGATGCTGGAATATGACCTAGAAGACCTAAGATCAAATGCCAACTCTAACCCTAAAGGAAATTCACAAAGAAACTTTTAGATAATCACTATCTTTTCACTCAGGTTGAGAAATATTGAGGATGGAATAAAGAAAAACCTCTGTGTGACACACCTTTGGCTCCCAAAGGAAAGCTGAGATATAAATGTATAAAATAATCATAATTATACTCCCACTAATAACAACAGCATCAACAGAAATCAGATAGATTACAGTATATAAAGAATTAAATTGGAATATTTTGGACTAACATTTTCTCCCCAGCACTACATTTCTCTTCAGAACATTTATTAGTTTATATTTAATTTATAACACAGTATTTTCTTTCTTGCTTTTATACAGAAAAATCACTCAAAAAAGCACTCAAAATAATTAAAATTAATATATAACTTTCTTTGAACTTATAAACAAGCTCTAAAACTTTCCAAAATTGTCTAAACTTCATCTTTTAAAAAAATATTTCACTTTATCATTTAAATTGTTTAAATATCAATTTTTTTAATTTGCTTAATTCTTGGATTTTGATGAATTGTGGGGTGTTTTTTTGCTGTAATCCAATAATCATCGATGCTTCAACAAATAAAACAAAAACACAAAACAAACTTGCAGGAAAAGCATGAGATTTAGCTCACCAAATCTATCTTTATTCCAAAGATGCTAAGTAACAAGATAACTAACTCTTGCAGTTGGTATCACGCCGAATTTAAAAAAATGCTAGAACTCGCAGTAATCGAAAGAAAATATAGGCTAAAATATGAATTTTGAAGTCAATTCTAAAGACAAACCAACCTTCTTAATGTCTTCTATACATTTGATGATATAGCTTCTTTTGATTGCCTCCTTTACTGCATATGCATCGCTAAGGATTGTCAAATGTTCCTCCAAAGCTTGCTGGATCAAGCTGCTAGGTAGTGTTGGAAGATGAGCCAAATCCCAGAGAACTTCAAGAACCTAGAAGGATACACATGTGGTTTTCACTGTCTGTTACAGAAATTCATTTATTTATTACATTTATATGCTGCCCGTCTTGCCTAGAGATGACTCTTAAGTGGTTTATAACAATGTAAGTCATGTGAGTTCTCTTAAAAAATTGTTCCACGTGCCTTTCCAGTGGTTGTCTCTACGCGTGCTTCCCGCCCAATACGTCCTATCAAGCTTAAGAGTTTCTGTCGTACTCTGTCACTCTCACACTCCCAACTCTTAAAAAAAAAAGAAAAAATAGATTAATACAAAGTCAAATAGAATATATTCTAACATATTTTTTCCAACACTTAATTTAATCAAATACAATTATGAGAGTATATAAAGAAACTGGAAATAAAATGTATGCTTAATTTAATTTAATTCCACTAATACAAATCTCATTTTTAAAAACATTATATAAGAAATTTTAGAAGTACTATAGTTGAGCACACTTAACAGCCAAACGTATTTGAGCTAAATAAGAACGTAATATGAACTACTAAAAAAAGTAGCCTATACTGAATTGGAAATTCAGAAAAAGGATTATTTAGTGAAAATTGTATTCAAAAGCCTATTTACAATTTATCAATTAAATACGTTGTAGTGTTCTAATTCAATTTAAGAAAAAAATTGCACACATAAGTAACTTAAATATATTATGATTGATAAAAATTAAAACTAGGCTAGGCTTGATTTGGCCTCTCACCTGGTCTGTTCTATTCTATAAGATTGCAAGGTTTCACATTTTTACCATAATAAGAGTGATGAACTAAAATAAAACTTACCTTCTGAATAAGGATAAAAAGATGACTTAGCTGATCTGAGCTGAACTTCACAGCAGCTGCTGCAATAATAGTGTGGATGTTCTCTATCACAGTTGATGGTTGTCCTGACTTCAAAGGAATTGGGATTAGGCGAAGAAAGGAGAGAAAGGACACATCAAGTTACAGAGATTCGGCTAATGCATATTAGAAGGCACCCTCCTTTCAATGGTTAGTGTGTATAGACTTTTTATAATCACTGTAGGGAGCCAGGAGGCATATGAACAACTGGATTCCAAAGGAGAGTTAACTTTTTTAATAGAATATGCTATTCACTTGCCCAGAAGAAGGTGCTAAGTACAGCCTCTGATAAAGAAGTTGTCTCTATATCTTCCCAAGATATTGGAGCCATCCAGCACTAAAACCCTTGGAAACTCCAACATCAGCCCTGAAATGATGTCTAGGAATTCATTAATATCTGCTGCGAAACTGCTTGACAGTTGATACACTTCCAGCAGCCCTAAATTATCTTTGTGATAATTCTATGCATTGGCACTTGCAGTCAGTTTCCTCCTATTTCCAAGCTTTGTGAGGGTATTGCACGCAATCATGGTCACCATCCTCTTTGACCTGCAATTGCAGCCTGGTCTGAAATATACAAAGGGCAATTTCCAAGATGCTATATCCCTAATGTTGCTTAACCAAGTTTCCATAATATATACCAGGTCTATCTATTCAGCTATCACCATATCTGTTTATGTCATCTGCAGAAATAAAATCCTTAATCTCCATGGATAATTATAATTGAGTGAATCACTATTTCTAGCTGACATATTAGTGAATTTCTGAGATTTTTATATATTGCCACTGACACTCCTTCAATATGTTTCTATAAGACAAGTAATCACAACTTTCAAATTCTATAATATGAAGCATATAAGATTTTGAGTACCACAAAATAAAGAAAAGCCTTTTACTGCTAAGTGCAATATCATAGTAGTTTCCTTAACACAGACTTGTGTTGTAAAATGCTGGATTTTTAAAATTCCTTTTCCACAGAAAATTTTTTAAAAAGAAACCTCATTTCTTTTTTTTATTTAAAAGTTTTATAAACACAGACATAATATAAAAAAACAGAAAAAACCCAACTCCAGACATTAAACAAAACATTTCACACAGAAAGAGCGAAAGAGGAAAAAATAAATACCGTATTTTTCGCACCATAAGACGTGCTTCCCCCCCAAAAAAAGGGGGGGGGAAGTGTCTGCGTCTTAT
>JANHFO010000017.1:183837-194650 GCA_032468095.1 Pareas carinatus
TGTTCTGGTATACTATAGTTTAAAAGATCTGGTGCAGAGATGGTCGCGACGCTTCCTTCTGCTTATAGCAGAATCGTTCCGGATGCGGAGCTTCTGCCAGATCTTCCTGGGGAGCTCTCACTCTTTCAGCCCCAGGAATAAATTCAGGGGCCCTAGGGGAGCTCTACCCAGATCTGGCTACTCACCTTTCCCTCTTCTCCTGGGGGAAAGGCTTTCCAGCTGCCAGGCACCTGGTTTTCGGCTGTCAAAGCGGCTAATGCGATCCCAGGGCTGACAGACCCGAAGAATCTGACTTGCACCATCTGCGGTGCCAACCGGAAGTCCAAGAAATCTTATTTCTTGATGAGCAACTATTCCCGAAAACACAGATGTGAAAATGCTTTCTAAGCTCTCCAAGACTAGGATAACAATATAACTTAAAAATAACAGCTAAAAATCCTCACCTGTATTCGCCAAATTTTGGTCAATTCGTCTAGAGACAACTTGCTGCCCAATAGCTCAATAATTCCTTTAATACGATCACAATACTGTGCTTGATCTATGTTACCTAGACACAGAAATACAGACAATGTAGTCAACAGATGAAGTAAAAAAGGCCATTAGCTGCCTAACATTTTTTCCTATCTTATTCAATGCATAACCACTATAATAAATGAACATTTTATACTGATTCTGCTAAACTCATATCTGAGAATACAGAGCTGCCATCTCCAATTGCCACATGATTGTTTGTTTATATTTTAATAGTATGCATTGAAAATATGTATAAATAGCCTCTGTGGGGCATCACACATCTATTTGCTATCAATTCTCATACGGAAAAGGACTAATCATTCAGCCCTATTCCTCACTCAAGGCATCGCTATCTGACTATCACATGCCCTGAGGCCCTTGGAAGATGAAAGAAAAAAATATCAACAACTGAAAAGAAAGCATATTCCATTCTGGCTGCTTTTGCCTTAAAATAACATGACTTCTTTTCAGAAATCTAACTAAGAATTTGTCAAAATTTGAACTTCAAACAAGAGTAATCTTGAAACAACAGATCCTAAATATAATTGGCTCAAGTATAATGCCTCATAAACTCAAACTACAGTGAACCGGTCACTCATTGTTCTTCTAACCTTTCATTGTACAACTAAAAAGAAAGATGAGAAATTATTCTCTTTCATTTGAGATTTATCTCTCTCTTTTGTGCAATTCAAAGCTACATAAACAGTGATTAATCTTTACTGTGAATAATGAAAGCAATTTCACTTTTAATATATTAGTTTGCTTGAATTAACTATGGTTAAGATTAAGATTAACCATAATTCATAGAATTCAATAAACTGTAGTAAATCTGAGCCAAAAAAATTCAATACTATTTGTCTATAGAAATTCTCAATTATCCAGGTCATGGTTATCCCAAAAATGTCTTTCCAAAAGGCAACTAAACTTTCTTCGTTTTTGTCCTTGAAAACATTTCACCTTCTCATCCAAGAAGCTTCTTCAGTTTTGATATCAGGCTTCTTGGATGAGAAGCAAAATGTTCTCAAGGAAAAAAACCTAAGAAAGTCCAGTTGCCTTTTGGAAAAGCATCTTTGGGACTATTTATAAGATTACACTAAAAGAAGGAGAAATGAAAAGCGTCTGAACCTTATGCTTGCAGAGGTTATTTTTAAACTCTAAACATGATTAAACCTTTTGACTGAACACAGTCAGAATGTCAGCTAAGTTCAGAAGACATTTGTATACACACCTTCTAATGCAATGGATAGGACAGAGTTTTCTACTAGCCAGTTTAGTAAACGATCTGAATCGATTGCATTTTTTACGGATTTGGATAAAGTGCTATCTTCAATAAGTTTTGTTACCTAAAAATAAGGACAGATAAAGCTATAAAATAATTAAAAATTGACCTAACAAAAAAAGATATACAAGGCCTGAAAACAGTGTATACCGCTTAGAGAGGGCTATAAAGCACTGTGAAGCAGTATATAAGTCTAACTGTTACTACTACTACAGTGAGTTCCATAATATCCATAGAAGAGAGAAAGCCTTTTAGAGCAATTAACTAAACTTTTTCAGTTTATTACTATGAAAAGAAGAAACAATTCTAAGGATTAAAAAGGCTTAACCGAACACATTATTATTATAGCAGTTAAACAGATGCCAATGCAAAGTCCACATGAGATTTAACTGTGTCTTGTCTTTTATGTTTCTCAACAATTACTAGTTTTATAGCCATAATGTGTAGCAGAAGCAAACAGGAAACCCTAATAACTAGTTTAATTGCTATTAAATTCCACAACCTAATTTCATTGGATTCTAACTGTAATATACATATTCTGTTCTCTGTATCCTCCACATCATGCTACAATTTTGTATACTTAATATTTTTTAATTACTTTCCCCCATAAATTAAATATCTCTAAATAACATAACATTTTTAATAGAAGAATTGCTTTGTCTTCTTGACATATTGATTGCCCCCTGCTTTTTGGATCCTTGGCAGTCCACCATATCCTTTTTACAGCCAGAACTATGCATGGCTTTAAAATGTAGTCCGGTGTCAAATCTGTATTGGGGCATTATAATGGCAGCTTTATTTTAAGTTCCTATCATCACAATTCCCAAATGGCTTTTGCTTTTTTCACTGCAAGTACCCTATTGTGTAGAGGGCAGATTCTAAACTAAATTACTCTTTTCAGTGGATAGAACAGATAAGCAGATTGAGGGAAATGCTCAGCTAATTGAAAAGCTGATTCCTAGAGAATGCGTTAGTCGTGAAACACTTGATTATTTATTCAGCTAAAAGCAGACCTTGTATAGTAAATAAATATCTAAATGGCACAATGATAGAACAACTTCATAAATTACAATCTTTTTATGCCCTAAATATAAAAGACCTCTGGCCCTTCAAGATTATAAAAGGAAGAAGCTTAATGCAACATTCATTGACTGAATAAACACTGAAACAGGTGGGATGACAGATGGCATCTTAGATCAGGGGTCTCCAACCTTGGTCCCTTTAAGGCTTGTGGACTTCAACTCCCAGAATTCCTCAGCCCGCATAGCCGGCTGAGGAATTCTACAAGTTGAAGTTCACAAGCCTTAAAGGGACCAAAGTTGGAGATCTGTCTTAGATTGTCTGCAAAAAAATATTTCTCTATTTGATTAAAAGTGTTCATGAAGCCACAGTCACCTAAAGCACTTGTTCCTGGGGATTTCAGGTTTCCACAGAAGTGGATTTGAATATGTTTTTTGAAATCAGCAAGGAAGAGCTTTCTTTAGGAACAAGGGACTTTCTTTTACATTCAGAGGAAACTGAAAGTGCAAGAAATGTCACCTGCTCAAATTTCTTATTCAGTTATTCACTGGGTAATGAAATGCTTGCATATCTGCTTTAAGAAAGATAAACAAGGGAAAAAGAGGGATTTGCTTGAAGAATTATTTTTTAAAAATTAATACTGGTTAATGTAGTATTTGGATGGAATACTATCGGAGAAAAGCAGGGTTGTAGACCTATTTTGGGAAGTTAAAAACATCCCAGAAAAAGGAACAAACACCTTCATATAGTCAATTATAAAACTACACAGATATGTACAGAGAATCATCAGGACCAAAGCTCAACTTGAGGACATTCTCCTTTTTATAAGAGCCAGTTGTTTCATCAGTGTGCTTCAAACACACATACAAAAGGTTAGAAAACAGACTTAGTTTCTTCTCAACACAGGAATGAATTTACTATCTGAAAACTCTGTCACTAAAACTACTAACCCAAATTATGCCTTTATGACCTAAAAAACATAGTGGGTCCCTTGAGTTGAGCTCTACTTTCTATGACTTGAGTTGTTAATATTTTTTAAAAAAACAAGAATTAGGGAAGCCATTTTTTGTTAACTTATTGTTTCATCTTCCCAGTTCTGGTAATCTCCCATCAAAATGCTGATTAAATCTGATTTTAAAAGGATAAGCTAAATTTAGTTATTTGTAACTAACTGCTGTTGCTTTTCTTTAAATACTGAGTGAACTAAAAATCTCTAGTGCTCCAGTATTATAATACTCTAATATCTCAGTTCTCTATAGCAACTCAATTATGGTCAATTTTAAGATTTTAGTCTAACAAACTTACTTCTTTTAGAGAGTTCATTTTTGCACTGAAATGAGGTGATTTCAACATACGCAATAGGATATCTAGCCGCAGATCATCTATTACTGTTACTAAATCAGGTTGAAATCGCATACAGAGGAGTTTGATGGCCGACAAGAGTTCAGGAATACTGACTAGTTTCTGTGAAAGAGAAAAGTTATGGGTAGTCTATATATTTCACAAGAACACATTTTGTCAACAGAGATTACATCATTTAACTTGAAGAGTGGAAATCTGCAACAATACTAGGAACAAAGATATAATAATGCACCAGATGCAGTGCAATTGACATCATTAAAGTAAAAATCATCTGAGAAGTTTCAGGATACGGTTGAATAACCTAGGCACAACAGTTATTCAGTTAACATCAAAATGACAATTTTGGGTTATACTTAGGAAATCCAGGGCTACCTTGTCTTTCAGGTCTTTCTCTTCAATGTTTTGAACGTATTTAATCATATTATGAATGACTGGATCCAACATGGGCTGTAAAATGAAGGAATACTAATTTAGCATCCTAGAGAGAAAAATATACTTGTAAGGTCTTCATACTACAATATTTCTATCCTTTTAGAAAGAAAAATTGGCTGGGAGTCAGTATAGTGCAAACTGCGGCAAGTCAGTAAAAATCATATTCCTGATCTGTGAGTATAAGTGATTCCCATTCATATAAGAGACAGCCCATTCCTCTTATGCTCATTTTGGCTATCACTCATCATAAACATAACTATGTCAACATGGGACAAAGTACCTGAAACAATCTCTATGCAAATCTGAATTTATCTCCATTTGACTGTAATAATCCTATTACTATTAAAAAGAAAGAAAAATTCAAGCCTGATTTACTGTATTATTATTAAAAGTTAATTACCTGTACCACTGAAGAATTCAGATACTCAGCACAAACTCCCAAAGGCTGAACCAATGAAGAGACTGCCTAGAAGAAATATTAAAAAACAAACAGGGAATAATCCCTACATAAACGCTTCATAAATAGACATGTGATAAACATGTTAAACAATATAACACGTCTAAAATGAACTAACGAATACTAGGACCAATATAGTCATATGTGACAGCAAATGCAACTCAAGGTAATGCAACCATAGAGTTTTACACCATCAACTGAGAGTTGAACATATAGTAAAAAATACTGCAGAAATTATATTTGTCTTTTCCAACACTGGTATTCTTTTATTTCTACAACACCAGAAAGCTCAGAGAGACTAGCTACAATAAACTACATTTAGTGTAACCAAATAATGTTTAACTTACCCCAAGTTCAATGTTTTCTGAATGAAGTTTAGATTGAATTGCAGAAAATCCTCCTAATTCTGCAAACTAAACAAAATCCAAATTGGCAGAAAGTAGAAATTTTTATTAAGTACATAGACCTCTGTGTACACACACACACACACACAATTTAAATAAACTTTCAATCACTAAATAAACAATCATGAAATAAGTACAAATAAGCTCAGTCTTAAATGTCTTAAAAAGGCAGAATACTGTAACATTTATTTCATGCTATTGTTAGCTGGAAGTAAAACAGTAGGGGCTTCCTGAATCAGTTCAATAAGAGAAACTAAGATCATTCATATTTTCTAAGAAATAAAAACCAACATTAGTGCTGCTTCAGTATATGCCTTTTTTCCTGAAAACTCTACTATCTCACTTGTATATCACACTAAGGTATCTCAGATATTAAATTCATTGTGAGATGATTTTTGGCACACAACTACAAATTTCTTTCCATATATCCTGGATAAATGTTTCCACTTTTTCTACTCTTATCTATATCCTCTCTAGGGTGAGAATTTATTTTAAAAAAATCATTAAAGTTCTACACAGATATACAGGATACAGAGTAAACAGTATTTTTATGTACTTACCCTATTCACCAAATCCACTAGCCATCCATGCGGTTCCTGTATGATTGAGAATAAATCTTAAAAAATGGAATTTTAATTATGTTTATTTTCTGAATCTAAATTACTTTTTATATTAGTGATCTCTGAAAATGCAAAACATCTTAGCAAAAATCATCTGAAAAAGCACCTGAAGAGTTAAGTGTTGTCACTTGAACTATTCATTTTCCTCAACATAAATCATCTGCTAGGACAACATTTGAGAATAGATTTGCTACCTCGAAAATGACAATAGCTCATCATGAAGCACCATGTTAAAAACTATTACTTTTAAATTTGGAAACAATATTTGACTATAAACAAATCCAAAGCTTTCAAAATATCAAAAATTTGAATTATAATTTTTATTTGCCAAGTGTGTCTAGACACACAGAGAATTTGTCACCGGTGTACATCCGGAGATCCATCTTGGAAGTATGATTTAATGACATTAAAAAGCAAAGACGACTATATTGTTTTTTTCCAACGTACATTGAAAAAATACAATAAACGGTTGCACAGGTGCAGTATGATTGTCATTATAGGTAGTCCTCGACTTGTGACCACAACTGACCCCAACATTTCTGTTGCTAAGTGAGACAGTTGTCGAGTGAGTTTTATCCCATTTTATGACCTTTCTTGCCATAGTTGATTAGTGAATCATTACAGTTGTCAAGTTAGGAACATGGTTGTTAAGTAAATCTGGATTCCCATTAATTTTGCTTATCAGGTCCTAAAAGTTGATCACATGATCCCAGAACACTGTAACCCATCAAAAATATAAGTCAGTTGCCAAGTATCCGGATTCTGATCACCTGACTATGGGGATGCTGCAATGGTCTGAAAAACGGTGAAAGTGTCACTTTTTCAGTGCCACTGTAACTTGGAATGGTCACTAAATGAACTGTTCTAAGTTGAGGACCACCTGTGTTAAATATAACTTAAGGAGATACTTCATGAATTTTGTCTAGTTGGTTGAAAAATGCTATACAAAATGTAACCTTGGGAAGACTACAAAAACCTGTTGCATTCCTAAAATATAAAAATATTGCCATACATATTTCAAACAATATGCATATAATGCTGTCTGTTAAATAAGCACACGTTTTATATTTACCTTCTGGAAAGCAGAAACAGGAGAAAGAGCATATAGATTCCCTTCCCCAAATATTTCTGTCCAGTTCCTTTGGCACATTTTCATTCGGTTTTTGAAATGATACTCATTGTCGGGATTGAAAGCCTTAATAAAGTAAAAGAATGATGAAAAACAAAACCCCACTCAATATAGTGTATTAATATCAAAAGTGAATTAACATAATACATACTTTAAGATCTCAACTTTTTTAAGGTAGTTTACGACAATTTATTAAGATCATTTCATCATAAAAAAATAATTTGTATTATTTTAATGGTTACATTTTTAATAATAAAATCTTGAATGTCTATAGAGTTTCTCAGTTATCCAGGTTATAGTTGTCCCAAAAGGGCTTTTCAAAAGGCAACCAGACTTTCTTTGTTTTGCTTGCTTCAAGCCTAGTTGTCTTTTGAAAAAAGCACCTTTGGGATAAAATCTTGAATATAATGCACATTTAATATAAATACTGTTAGACAGCAGTTCTACACAAAGGTTTTCTAACTTTTTTTAATGGAAAGGTTAGACTAAACATGGGGCTGTACGTTACTAAGCATATGCTACAGCACTGCTAGGTAAATAACTATGCTAATTTAGTTAAATAACAAATTTAAAATTTATATTCAGATATACATCTGCATTCTGAGATATATAAACAGCATAGTGAGCAAAGACTGCCTCACTGAACATGAGTAAGAAAACTACCCCTCCTCCAAACATTAAAGCCTGAGGTGAACTAAAGTTATCCTGTTGGAATGAAGTTGAATTGGACACATCCCTGTGTCTTTTCGGAATAAGAAAGATAAAATAGAAGGAAAAACTTATATATATGTTACTTATATATATGTACATATATATGTTACTTAAGAGAGGGAAAACGTAGAGCTAGAGAATCTAAAATTAAACTACAGAAATAGAGCCTTGTTATAGGAATCATAAAAATTTCTCTCTCACTTTTCCAACAAGAAAGATTCTATTCCGTCTCTCTCTCTCTGTGTGTGTGTGTGTGTGTGTGTGTGTGTGTTTTCCTCAATAAAGTCATTTGTTTTCATTTTATTGACAGGACAGATGGATTCATTGACCACTAGTTTTTAAAAAACAAGAACTGACAAATCTACTTACTGGTACTGCTCTATTAATCTTCAGGTAGGAATCAAGTCTTATATTTTACTAGCAAGTAGTGTAAAATAAAATTAATATTTTCATATTTTTAACGTAAAGGAAAACGTCTATACTGGAGCTTCAGGACATAGTGACATCATCATGAAAACAATGATGTAAAATGTTAACCTTTTGGGGGAAGTAGAGATGGTTCAAGAAGAAAATAATGTTACATTGCATAGAGTTATTTTTTAGAAAAATGAAAATAGTAAAGTAGCAAATCATTCAAAAATAACCCTTTCTGTCACCAAATTTGTATAGCTTTCTGAGCGTAGGAGATTCAAAATGGGGGCTGAAGACTATATGTGTCTATGGGTTGTTTACTTTTGCTGTATGTAATTATATAAATCAAATCCTGTTCCTCTCAATAAAGTGTTGAAATACTATGCATAGGAACCTAAGCGCTATTATTAAACTTTTATGTAATACTTCTGTTATTACAATTATAGAAATTGAAATTCTCTAAGCAAATCCTACAGTAGCATTGCAGAATAGGTAGGTATAATTGTATTAGAAACTGAAAAATTGTGTCTAAAAATAGCTAGCACAACAGCATAATTTGTTCTTTTTCAAGAAAGTAATAATTACCATTCATAGTATATCTGTAAAGAAGGCTAGGAAGCAACAAATATCTATTAATATACAGTGTTACAATATTTTATATCTGTGAATCTCCCCAATGCAACTTGGAAGCAGTCATACATATTTGAATACCAATTTTGAAAATCTAATATTGAGCATACTATACTTTATTTTTTAATTCTGCGACTTCATTTTGGACTGCAAACCAAACAAAAAAATAATTCAATATGTAGGAGAAATGTCTGCATTGATCTGGACATTTTGCCAAGCAATCAGTTTTCCTGACTACTGTTTAGAAAGTAAATGCAAGTGTTCAGTCTTTGATTTAGTTCGTGCCTGCTGGGATGTGGAAATGGGTAAGACAGAATTTGGGGTATCAATTTAGACATCATGGCATATCAGTTAGTATAAGAGAAAGTAACAGGTTTAGCCACTTTAAGTCATTATTTCTGATTACATCATTTGTGTTGATCAAATCTGTTAATTTAGAAATCACATTAAACCACAGTGAAATGCTTACTTTACCACCCACACATGATGTTTCACTTGGGCCCTTAATATAAAGCACTAATATTTGCAGGTTGAGCAGTCTCAGAGAAATGTAGTAGTCACAATACCATTGTAAGTACAGATAGAAGTCCAACAGGAATAGGATCTTGTTTCACTCTCTCTGCAGACAGATCTACTAATAACATCAACATATTGTAGATTCCCTCATGGATTTCAGTGCCCCATTTATGAACTGCGCTTGATGTCAGCAGCTGTAAAGAAGCAGAGTCTATGTTAATAGAACAGCTTTCTATATACTACCAAAACCCTTGTTGTCATTACCTTTAACTGGGTGAAACCATGCATCATAGTTCAACAATTTTTGAACCAAGATTATCTCAAATGGGCTAAATTACAGAATATGTCCAAGATCCATGATCCATGATTTTGTTTTCATTTAACCTGCTATTTCCTCTGGAGTCATGACTCCAGAGGAAATAGCAGGTTAAATGAAAACAAAATCGTTACTAAATCCTCAAACTAGAAAAGACATGGATATTTTTTCATCCAACACTGTTGTCAAAATGAAAGCAATCTAGCTTTGACTATCTCCAATTCCAACTATACAAATTCAAATTTGATTTTTCTTTTTTCATTTACCTTTTTAAAAGCTTCAGGCATGCATCTTTCCATAAATCTCCTGCAATTTTCATCAGAATCAGAAAGTCCTTATTTAAAAGAAGAAGAAAAAGAGATTAGAATACAAACTACTTTATGGTTTTAAATATTTTAAGAATGAAAAATAACTAATGTTGTAATTTAATAAAAAATGTAGAAAAAATAAATATGGTATATTTCTAGAAGGCAGAAGAGTATTAATGCTGCTTTCTAAATCTTGACATATTTAAGCTATTTGAGTTGCTACAGATATATTCCAAATCCAAATGAATATAAAGGTTGCTCAATAAATTCATTTCAATTTCAAAGTATTGAAATAGAAAATAAGGTGGTGTAACAAAGAGATTTAAAAGAAAGCCCAGATCAAAACACCCAAAATTTTGAATCAATGAGGTCTTTTATTTATTTACTGGTATTTTATTGTTAAATCCCAGGATAATGATATACCATATTTACTAAGAGAGAAAAAAGCTTTGATAATGATATACCATTAAACAATGATCATATTTACCTAAATCTAAGATGATCCTCATGAAACAGTGTAGATAGAAAAAAAAACACAACACATAGAACCCAGGGCATGCCCAGTATCTTCTGCACAGTTCTGCCACTCCCAATACACTGTGTGTGCATTTTATTTATTTATTTATTAATTAAATTTATATACCGCCCTTCTCCCGAAGGACTCAGGGCGGTGTACAAAAAAGATAAAAATATAACATTGAACTT